>JAYMTP010006370.1:0-12174 GCA_036897365.1 Geranium brycei | reverse complement strand
AACCGAGGAAAATACTTTTTTGTTTTTTATATTTGAAAATAATTTCATCGAAATTATAACAAAAAATGTATTATTAGTAGAGAGGTCTTGGCTCGACCCTCGTTTAATTAGAATGAGAAAATGTTAAAGAGTAAAGGTAGGATATGATGTAATTAAGGAAACCGTAATACGTGAGAAAACGTAAATAGTTGAGTTGAAAATGAAGTTAATTATCCTTGAAATAAACCTAAACTAACTCTTATGTGACTTTTCCTAGAAACGGTTAATTAAGTGAGTCACTTGAAGTTGATTGCGTAAATGGGAGAAAGTGAGAGAAAATCGGTTTTCATGGAAAATTTATAAACAAAAACCGCCTTATTGGAGGTTATGTTCAGAGTAAGTGAGATTTTCTAAAATCTTTTACTAATAAAAATCAATTTCTAGATTTGTTTCCTCAATTTTCAATTCTCCACTCTCTAATTTCTTACTTACAATCAAACAGAGTTTAAGAATAATAAAGCAATACTCATTCAATCACCGTTTTCATTATAAACCCTAATTTCCCTAAATCCTTAATTCTTATTTAACTTGAACTCAATTAGCTTAATTTACGAATCCGCAGTGAATCTAAATCAGCAGAGAACAATATGAAAATCAAGCTTAAGATCGGACAAAAAATTGATCATCAAGATCGTCGACCAAGAGAAGAAGACGATCATCACCTGGTTGATGACGATCCGACGGTGGAGCTGAAGCTGAAGCCTGGCCGCGATCGTCGTAGCGACGGCGGAGGAGCGGATCGGAAAATTTTCCCGGCGAAATTTCAAACCGAAACAGATTGTTCCAACGGCGATTTCAACCACAGCTCCGGCTCCTCCGCCGTCTCCGACGGCGGCGATGACACAGATCTGAGATCACCGGTAAATCTCCTGGCGTTCCTCACCGGATGGTCCAGAAGAGATCGCCGAGGGAGGAGATACGCAGATCCGGAGGAAGAGGATGTGAATGCGTTGAAAACGAATCCGGCTCGTGATTCCGGTCACGTGGCTCTGGTTCCGTTCAAAAAGCGAAGAATCGAGTGTACAGATCGGAAGAGATTCCAATGTGAAACCTGTAACAGAACTTTCTCGAGCTTTCAGGCGCTGGGAGGCCACAGATCGAGCCACTCGAAGGTTCAAATTGTTGATAAATCGAGAGATGAACAACAGCAGCAGCGAGAACATAGGTGTAAGATCTGCAACAAGAGCTTCTCGTCGGGGCAGGCGCTGGGAGGCCACCAGAGGCGCCATTGGGCCGGACCTTCTTCCTCGTCTACTTCGAATTCGATTTCGGCTCCGCAGAGTAGTGGCAATGAAGTTGCTTCACAGATCACAACAACCTGTAGCTTCCACAGGAATTTACTATTTGATCTTAACGAGCTTCCTCCCATGGAAGACGAGTGATTGAACTGTTGAACTATTTTCCTCATTTATTTGAAAAAAAATGGATTCTGCTAATATATATAAGAATTAATCACTCTCATTCTGGATTATTTGATTTCTATATCTAATTGTGTATCCGTTGCTTTTAACTATCGGTCAGCGAACAAAGTTGCTCATTATCTAGCGAGAGTAGCTTTGCCCAAGCCAGGTCGTGAAATTGGAGAGGGTCATGTCTCTTCGATATTCGATTCTCTTTTGTTTTCTGATGCTACTTAGAGCTGCTAATATATCTTTTCTTCAAAAGAAAATTACTCACATGGTGAGTTCTCTCCATCATAAATGCTTTCTAGTCACAAAAACAGAAAATTATGTGCACAGAAACTGCAGTTGCAACAGATGATTAAAGGAATGCTGAAACTTTTATATTTCTTATTTGAAAATTAGAAGAGTTGCATGCAACTTTTTCATGTCTGTAGTGTGTGAAAAGCTGCATACCTACCTACATGATCTCCATGGTAACTAACAAGAATGAAATTTGCCTCGTCACAGTATAAAATCTGACAGAACTTCCGATCGAGCATTACAGAGATTTCACATACCAGATAATCATCTCGGTTCCAAGATCTCAGTGCGCGATTTCACGCCACTGTCATGAAAATGGCTTGAGCATTGCACAGAACGCGGACTCAGGGGTGGTCACTGATGTAATCTTCACAGAGGAGTGCATTGATGGCATCTGATAGAATCCACTGATCCTTGCTATGCTTGCTGCCATGTAACCAACTTGAGTCAAGCAAAACATCTAGCCTCGAGAAATCCATCTTCGGGAGTTCTTTCTCATCTACATTTTGTGCTGAGACCTGACATGCTTCTTCAGGCTTAACATCATACCCTGCGCAAATTTGAAATATATTTATACCAGACTTCTGCACAAGTACTCCCTCCATTTCAAAAGTTAGTGTTAACTCATACTGCAATATTACACGATGGTTATTCTAAATCTCACCTGGCATAGTCTCGGCCATTTGGGATTCACCTGACGAGCATTGGTTGATTGGTGTGTGCTCACTGAATTCCGATGCAACAGAATAGCTTGAATGAGAGTTCGGGTCACCATATCTTTCCCATTCTTTCCCTTCTGGAGAGAAGCTGTGAACTGCATCACTTGGCATGGCGGCATTATCTGAAGTCTGCTGGCCTGAAGATTTTTTGGGTCTTTTTAAGGCCTGTGATTCGTAGAGTACTGCTTCAAGCAGACCGGTGCTATGTGGTAAAAGATAATCTGGTTGAGTACTCTCTTTGGTGGGCGGGGACTGGATCAAAGTATCAACAGACTCAAGTGAAGGTAGTGGAGAGGCAGGCAAGTCCCAGCTACCTTGTTGAGTTTCTGAATATTGGAGTGAAGGGAGCTCCAACTTCATCATTGCCTCGGACGCAGGCTCAGAAGAAGAAGAATTTCCATTTAGAAGGGTGTGGCTCCCAAGAACACCATCAAATGGGAACTGGTGACTATATATGAAGTCAGGATCAAAGGGAGAAGATGACCCGAATAGGTAAGCATTGCAGATGCTACTGCCATCAACATAAGGAAGTAGGGTCTCTGACTCTCGAGGGCGTTTAGGAGGGAGCATTGTTGGGAGCATGAAAGTGACATTTTGGGATGAACTTACACCTGGCCTTAGTATGCTACTTGCAGGAATGTCAAGAAGTGTTGGCGGAAGTGAATAGATCCCTCGATCTAGTTCTAGATTTTTAAATTCCACATCTGGGATCTCTAAACTGTCTTCCTCCAACAGATCAGAAAGGTGCGTGTCCCCAGCTTCTAATGTATCCATGTGTGGACCTTCCTGATTTCCGTTCAATACTCGCAGACACACGTCAGGAGGATAAATGGGTAAGCCGGCGCGTTGCAGTCTCTTAGTTCTTGTATTCCAGAAGTTCTTTATCTCATTATCAGTTCGTCCTGGCAACTGAAAAGGATGGAAATTAACGGGCAAAGTGTAAAAAAAGAGTTAGTATATGTAATAAACATTTAAACAAACTGGATCACATTAATTCCATCATCTTGTAATGATGAAATGTTATTGAACTTTAAAAAGAATTGAGGGCTCTAGCCATATTATTCTGGATTGCTCTTACCAAATGCTATACTTTTCAAGTTTAAAATTGTACTCTAGAGATTGCCTAATGTTCCATCAACAAAGAATGCATTTCATTATGAAACTAACAGATTATAGCATTGCTGCTCTAAGCATGTAAATTCACCTTACCTAAATGCTTAAATAAGGTTCTACTTTGGAATTGAGCAAGAAAACTACCAGATAGGTAACTTGCATGATAAGCTAACCCAAATAGGAAAATGTTTATGACAAAGTTTCATTACATCTAACAACTTTGAAAGGCCTCCCTATCTAAAATATGATTTTGTGGAAAAAGCCAAAAGGCAGGTACTTTATCATGATCTGAATCACCAAGCATGAATTGATAACTTAGCATTTGGTTAAGATGGACAAAACATGCATTTGCAGACAAGTGTGTCTTGCATGTGTAAGTACCAATGTATTTATTGTTAAGTGTATTCACTTTTTTATACGACCTTTGACGTGAGAACCTTCCTTTTTCACATGCTGCAATCTATGGTGCAATGTTCATGTTTGCAGAACATATATGCATGAGATAAATACTCAATTCGTGAACATGTTATCCACGCATAAATATAACCAGGAAGCTAATCACCATTGATTTGATCCTCACTCTGGGGATCATCTCGCGGAATGCTAGAGGCATTGCCTCCAACAAGGAAAAAAAAGGAAACATCGCTAGCCTAGTAACCCGCCATCGCCTCGAATTCGTCGTCGTCGAAAAATCTGGGGGCCCTTTCTGGGAATTAGACTGGCATATTTGGCTGGCAAGGAATGCTCTTATTTTTTAGGGGGCCTGCGCCTCACCAGCGTTTACCTTTCTGAAAATCAAGCATCTAGGCTTCTCTCTCACTCACCATGTGCTCAGATCCGGACACTGTTCATCATATCATTCACTCTCGGAGCTCGCACCTCTTTTGTAAGACCCTGAACTCTCAATCAGGTGTAATTATTAGGCTGGCTATTCTATTTCTTTGTAATTCTGGTTATTTTTTTCCTTGATGTTTCTGGTAGGCATTAGTTAGTTTAACTTTTTCTACCTTTTGTACTGTTTTCTCTAGAGCAATAAAATCTCTTTAGCTGATGAAAAAATGAAAGCAAAATCGGTATTAATTGAAAGACCAACAATTTATAATAATGTGAAGTACTAGTACAAACCTCCGCAGCCATTCGAGCCCATTTATTTCCAATCTTAGCATGGAGTTCGATGATAAGACTCTCTTCCTCTGGACTAAATGCGCCCTTCTTCAAATCTGGTCTTAGGTGATTTGCCCATCTCAGCCGACAGCTTTTCCCACATCGGGAAAGTCCTGAATGCTTCTGGACAGCATTCCAATTTCCTTCACCATGCTTATTGACATAGTCCATCAGAATTGCATCTTCTCCTGGAGTCCAGGGGCCTTTCTTCAAAGTACCTCCTCTTTTATCGCTGCAAGATTCATCAACAGGTGGTGAATCCTTGCGGCCATTGGTCATTTTCCTACCTTCACTCTCATTCGTCATGCTACTCATCCCCTCAATAAGCCTACAAAAATGGACAGACAAATAGACAGCAAGCTGTTTGTTTGATTGCCATGGATCACAGAAGACATGCATACATATCTATATGATGACAAGTAACAGCTAGACAACTTCCAGAATCTAATAAAGGAGAAAACCACGAGATAAATCATTCACATTTGAGGAAATGATGCCTTCAGATGTCAGAATTATACGAAACCAAGGATTATATATGATAGAATTACACGTATGCCGTACGAGAGACATAAATGTTAAACAAATGAGGACGTCGGATGAATAGTTCCATGAAGGGGATTGTCCAGTTGATAAAATGCATAAAAAGAAACAGGAAATGGGATTTGGCATGATTGGAGAAGTCAAAAGCATGTTAACCTATTACTAACTTAGTAACTTTAACTATGTCATTAGTCCTTATTAGAAACCTCCAGATGGATCCAAAACCCAAATCATGTGCTCTTGTTACTCTGTAAAACTGTTCTAATTGCTACCAAACACCACTGCCTGTCATCTAAACAAGCCAAATAGCAGCATTTTAAGCTCAGTTCCAAAGAGAATTTTGGTTTCTCCTGATCCAATCAATATTTAGCTCTCCCCAATCATGCATTGCTCTATACCTCTAACAAAAAGAAGACATGCCACAAAATGAAACCAAAACAACATCTACATGGATCAAGATTTTACCTGAATGAAATGAAGGTGAGAGGAGTACTCAGCCAATCATGAACTCCAAATCCCACACAAACCCCAGAATCTCACACAATCTATCACCAAAACCCAATTGGCACCAGAGCCAAATCCACAGCAGGGAAAGGAAAAGTCTAAAATCAAATGTCTGAGGACAATGCAAGACAATTTTATATCCCTTCTCTCAGATGTAAATGTGCATCTTCCTCAACAAGAAAAAGCTCTCAGATCGTTCAGCAACTTCAAGCTAGGGTTTGGCCCGAGTAAATCACCCTAAAATCCCACCAATTCTCTCACAGCTGAAGTGAAAATTCAGCTGATTAATACTATAGAAAAACAAACAAACGAAAGGAGTGAGCAATCCGGAAAAAAAACACTCAGATTAAAAATCTAACAAAAACACCTCTGAAGAACAAATTACAACGATAGAAAAGGATCGAAAACACTGAAGAAGAATTAAGCTATTCAAAATCTGGTGAAACAATAATCGAAATGATCGAAAAATGGAGATGGAAAAGGAATGAAGAACAAAATGGCGAGAGACGAGAATCAATAAGGCCCTAGCCGTAATCGGGTGAGAACGAATGGCACGATCCGAGCATAGAGCTCGAGAAGATTTGATCGTTTTGGGGGTCACAGAAAGGGATGAGAAATGGTTTTGGTAGTGAGAGATTGAGAGTATCAGAAGATTGAGAAATCGGAGATCGAAAATGGCATCAGAAGAGAAAAATCAGGGGAGAGATTAGAGGAGGAAGAACCAGCTCAGCTCCACCTTCTTCATCTCTCAATCCATGCTCTCTCTGTGATCAGCTACAGCTATTGAGAGGAAGGGCCATTTTGCTTAAATAAAAGAAAATAATGATAATTACACATGTTTGTACTCAATAGTTAATAATTAATAAATTAAATAATTATTCTAATATCAATTTTTAATTTGTTACACATTACTCCTTTTAGTTTAATTTAGAAAATGCCTAAATGCCCTCAAATTTTTAATTATAAAGTGATTTTCCAAAAACCCATTTCACGGTTTCAGTTGTTCATCTTCCTCATTTGTAAATTCTTCTCTCTTGTTTCTGGAGTTAGTGCAGCCGTTCCCTTCGCCGATGATTTCAGGCTTCTTCCCCAACAATGTTGTAAAAATGTTAGGCATTAGTTTATCGGAGAAGGCTTTGCAGGGACTAATTAGGAATTAGTTAGCAATTAATTGGAAAATAAATTAGATTAAAGAATTAATCTGGCAGAGTCGGGAATTAATTGGGGACTAGTCGGAGATTTTTACAACATTGGTCACCAACAAGATGTTTGGGAGATGAATCGGTCATTGGGTGGTTCTGATTGTGCCTCTCAACGGCAAGACGATGGGTTCCGTTTCTCCACAGTAGCGATTGGGTCTTCTGTTCCTCTCCGGCGACGGTTGAGGAAGGGATAAGATGATATACGCTCTGATTGGGGATTTAGTTTGTTGTTGCTAGGCATTCATGAATGAATTTTTGGGCTTTTGATGTTTGCATTCGATTGAGATTTTGTTGTTGGACATCTTCATTATAGCTGAATGAATTTGTTAAGGGTGCAATTTGTTGTTAAGATTTATAATGCAACTTGTTCATGAATGAATTTGTGGAATTGTAAGACTTTTATTCATTTGAGATTTGGAAATCAGATTGCATAAACATTTATATTTGGAAATCAGATTTAAAAAAATCAAACTCAAGATAAAAGAAGAAAAAGAAAAAGAGAAAGTAAAGGAGAACTAAAAAAATTGAGAATGTAAATAGATGACATTTTTTTTGAAATTTTGATGAATAGTTTAGGATAATTTAGACTTTTTACACTCTAAAAAAATTCCGTTCAAAATTTAATAAAAACTTTTCAAAACTTAGTCGAAAATATTTTTTTTTATAATGTGTAATAAGTTGTAAAACGCGTCAAAATATGTATTGTTATGGGTAATTATCTCAAAAGAGTTTCATGAACGGTCCAATTATACAAGTTGACCAACTGGGTCTACTGAAAATTTGAGTCATAGTGCCGCTGATAGGAGTGTCCATGGTTTCAGAACTAGATGGACAGAACTAGTCACTTTAATTCTTCAATTTGAGTAACCAAAACTATAATTGTGTGAGTGGGTTCAGTAAGGTTCTAACTAGTTATAGATGGTTTGATTTCATAGTTTAAATAGCGAGAATTATTTAATTTTAATACTTTAATTTAGACTTAATTTATAAGTTGAATTAAACGAATTTGAGACTAATTTATGAGCCAAATCTTAAAACTTGAAGTTATATAAAGTAGTAAGAAAATTGAATGTATATTTTAAATATTACAATTCAACCGAATATGATTATTTAAATTTTATGTGTGAGTGGCTCTAATTCGATTGGTAGTTAGTTAATTGCAGTTTAGGGTATGCAAGAACTAGAAGTGAACCACAATCAATCATACTTCTAAAATTAAAACCAAAATCAAACTATTGTCTATAATTCTTGATCTCAAATTTTTGTTTAGGATCGGTTTCGAGTACAAATTGAACACCTCTGACCATTAGGATCAAACTGTAGATGTAGCATTATAGATCGAGTTATGTATTCTCAATCTGTTTTGATCCCTGTGCTTTTGTTCTATCTCATTTTGATCGGTCATGAAAAAAATATTTGTTTCTTGAATAAAAAAACACTTTGTCGTAGGAGTTAACCATAGTGTTATTGCCGATGTCAGCATAGAAGTTGGCGAGCACGAACCACTTCATCGGTTGGGTTCTCATCTCCGCCGTTGACACGAACCTCCTCCCCACTGTGTGATCGAAATCACCACCAACCTCCTTTTCACGAGCCCTACCACCGAAAACCTGATCAACAAAACAATTCGAAAATCAAAACCCAGAAAACGAGTCTCAAGTTTGTGTAATGTTCAATCAATCAACCCCTCAATCACATAACCTAGTGAGAGACCCCAAATTGGGAATAAGGACCCTCTCGTCCTTCTTCTCTGCTCGGCGAAGCATAACAATCTTCCGAGCTTCTGCAACTGAAAATCAAAAATCAAAAACTAACTCAAAACTAAAATTTTCATTTTCGACTGAAATTTTGCTTACCCCTTTCTGAATAAGATCCATAGATCAGAACGATTGGAGGAAGATGAGCGAACCTGGCACTCGATTGGTTAACCTCGACCACAATGTTGGGTTGTGCTTGGAAAATAAATCGTTGAGCATGCTGGAGAGATATCTAACGATGGTGAAACTGAAGATATAAAACCCTTAAAAGAAATGTGTCATTTCACAAGCAATTTTCAAATTTTCAATTCGAAAAAACTAATATACTCTTGAACTCTAATGTTACTTTATACTCTTAAACTTTAATGTTAGTTTATCAAATAATTGTATTATTTGTATTATTTGAAATTATGCATTTTGGGTATTTATCTATCATTATGTTAATTTTAACAAAAAAATACCCTAAGTGTAACAAACGGCATTGTTGTAATTTTTTTTAAGTTAGAGTAGTGAATTTGAAAACGAACAAAAACTTAATTTTTAAAAAAATTAGAGTAGTGAATTTGAAATACAAACAAACTTGGGTAGAACATTGATATATAATTGCCTAAAAGATGTATTATTCCTTGGTTGAATTTAGAAATAATTTCACTTAACTACAATTTACAATTGACTCGACATTTTTCTTACTTAATTACAACTGACCTTTTTTTTGTTTTAAGTGTGTTGAATTGCAAAAAAATTAGCCTACTTTGCAACAAAATTAATAAAATCGATTAATTAAATTCAAATTCTATTTGTCACTTTGTCTATCAAAAATACAGTGCATGTTCAAGCATGGTTTAGAGAACTCTCAATTGGAGTTCTTGATTCTCATTCACCAGGATTGAATAATAGTTCAAAACATGTCATAATTCAGTTCAAAACTTTGAGTGACATTCAATTAATTTCAATGGTTAAATTAAAAATTCATTTCTATGATTTTCATTTGAGAACTGAAAAAATGCACAGAAATTCAAAGAGCAAGGGGCGCAAAGAGCAAGGCCCTACAGAGAGCTCCCAGGGTTCGTCGCAAGGTCACTCTTGTACGAGGGCGAGATCACGCTTCGCCACCTCCGTAGCACCAATCCGCTTATAGCGTCCTTGATCGAGATCCATCAGCCACCGACCTTCGATTCGTTCAAGATTCGTTCTTAAACCTGACCCGGAGCATCCTCTATCAGCAACTCGCCTACAAGGCCGACATGCCAATCTACATCTAGTTCGTGGCCCTCTACGACGGCGAGTCAGTGTTCACTATGGATATAAGTCAACAAATTAACTATATTCAAAACCCAAAGTAACTCAAATTGACTGGAATCTCTGATTGATGATGTTCATTGTTTAAGTTGTTATCATGTTTTATATTTTGGTGTAAATGTGCTTTCTTTGGTTGAGTTTTATGATTTTGACAAGTGGCAAACAAGATGTAATTTAGATGCAGCAAGAGAATGGAAAAAGAAGAAGAAAAATAGGTTTAATGACATATGTTTGAAAATGTAAATGTCAACTAGGGGTATTTTGGTCATTTTACATAAACTAAGAGTGTTAACTCCAAGCTAACGAAAAATGTAGTTATCTGGAGAAAAAAAAGAGTCGACTGTAGTTAGGTGAGAAAATGCAAGATTTTTTGAAAGTGATCAAATCATCCATTCAATATTAACACGAGAGGGACAAAACCCACATTCAAAGATCGAGAATCGGCGCGTACAGTTAACAACGAAACCGTAGAAGGCAACCTAAACGACACTCTATCTCTCTAGAAACACCAAGAACCGGACCGGCCTCTGACTGTCCACCCACACACTAACCGAGAAAACCAGGTACCTATGTCGGATAAGACCGACCATTATCACTAAGCAAAACTACCCATACCAAAACCCATCCTAACTCCCCGCTACCACTCTCCCGAAACACCGATCCCTCTGGAGTTCATGCAGGGACACAAATTGAGCAAAACAACCACCACCACCTCACAAACATCCCTGTCCTGCGCAAAGAAACAACTTTTACCCCACAAAGCTCCAGATCTAAATCCTACAAGGTTAGCTATCCTGGGTGTTACCGGGCTGGATACCGGTGAGGTTAGAGTCATCGTAGGTAACCATTGTCTTTCAAATGTGCCTTGGTCCCAAGGGGTCCCGAAGTAGCACAACTAAACTCTTCGGGACTCCAAAATAGATCCACCACTCCCTGTACAGAAACCAACAAAACCTCCTCGCGCTCGTCTGAAACAAAGAAAACCAAAGAAGCTCGACTCCCGCAAACCTGATCTAGAGAAGCCATAAAGGGTAGAGATCTGGTTCTGGAAACAGAACGAATGGGCAAATTGGTTTGGACCGGACTGACCTAAACCGAAATGGACTTGTAATACCAACCTCACTGAAAAAGCCCTGAACGTTGGCGAGACCTCCGACGATCCGAACCCGGCCGACGTCGTCCTCCAAGGTCCCGGCGAGGCTTAACCAGCCAGCTACCACTTACCGCTGCAACCCACCGACCAGAGCCAAACCAGCACCTTGTGCAACCCTCCACCACCGGGAAGCTCCAGCCCATCACGCGTCGCCACCGTCGCTGGCCTCCCCCAACCCACCTGAGCTACCACCGTCGCCGACCACCATCCCAGATTTGGAAAAACCAGGTCCAGGACCTGCCTCCAAGCCCGAGCTTCACCCCTTCCACGAGACTCTTCGCTCCACTCCCACCCCTACTGCAGTCGAATAAGAGTAAGGATGGTCATCGACACGCCAAAACCGAAGACCGGCAACGCCACCGGCGACCCTAAAATTTTGAAAAGAAGAGAAGGGTTTGTTTCTATTCTAGAGAGAGAAAACACGTTTCTATTTTACTAATACCTAGAAGTGAGAAAACCTCTCTCAACAGTGGCCCCAATCCTCTCCTTTACAAAAGCGAGAAAACCTTTCTCAACAGAAGCACTCCTCGGCCAAACTTCCAAGGTCGTCAGCGGCGCTCTTGCGCTTTCGGCTACCATCCCTCTTTCCCTTTTATCTCCTCATTCTTCTTCTGCGCATCCTCTCCTTGACGTTTGATCTCCCTCATCTTCTCGTCGTTCCTCTCATCTGTCTAAACCATCTCGCTTCAATCCAGATCCAATCCTGATCTGGCGGTTTAAGGTTCGATTTGAGGGTGCGCGTGGAGGTATGGGAGCCCGGGTGCGGTGGTGTGTTGATAGCGCGGTAGTGGTTTTTTGGTGGCGCTCATGGGTTTCGGTGGTTCTGCTCTGGTGTGCCGTGGTGGTGACGGGATTTCCCCCGATGTTCTCGCCGGATTTTCGTCAGTGTTGGACGATAACGTCGATTCTTGCATCATCGTTGTGATGCTTGATAGCACCATGGGTGGTAAAGTCTGAAGATGCTGGCCTCCCTTTGCCGGA
>JAYMTP010006369.1:0-12174 GCA_036897365.1 Geranium brycei | reverse complement strand
TAGTGCGTCTTGTGTTTAGTGTTTATTTTACTTAGTGTCTATTATCTACAATCAACCAAGTTGTCGAACTATTTGTTACAACATTGTGTTCGACATCTTGCCATTGCTATTAAACAGAATTTCAGTCTTCCTATCCAGTCTCGGGCTGACCTCCAAAATGTACAAATCGGCCAAAATTTTTTATTAGCCCTCCAAAAGTTTGAGACGAAGCATCAAAACAAATCGATGTTATTGTTCAAATCCAATTTTTTATTCAAATTAATTAGATTCCATTTATTGTTCAAATTGATAATTAGATTTGATTCAAATTGACTACATTAATTTTTGTTATTGTTAAATGGAGAGCGGGAATTGGTGAAAACTTGGTGAGAAAGGGAGAGAGGTTTTTTTTTTCTTTCTCAGAGAGGTTGTGGATGTTGAATGAGAGAGATTGGTGAGGGAGAGGTTGAAGAAGAGAGATGAGCAAAATTATCATTTTACATAAAATTGTTATAAAACGGTGATGATTAATTTTGTTTAAATAACATGCAAAATAAAAAAAGTAAAAATAAAAAATCTAAATGTACCAAGTTTGTTTTTGAGGGACAAATATGTACCAAGTTAAAAAAAACAGGTTTGGTCACGTATATTAAAGTGCAACTACCCCTAATATAAACACCCTTCTTATATATATAATATAACGAATAGATTCTGTCAGATAAATGATAAATATTTAATTACTCATATTTAATCTCTCGTTACATACGGTTCATATACAAATACATAAATGCATTCATTCCAACGCAAGCTACAGTTTATTTATTTAATGATTCAAAAAGAAGTTACAGTTTATTTTTGTATAAAGTAAGTTACAGTTTATTAATAAAGAGAATTAAGTGAATCATTAGATCTGGCGTCGGTGAATCTAAATCTCACGCCGGCTAACGAAATCCGCCGGATCCAGCCTCCCGTACCTCTGGTCGTGTCTTTCCGGCAACAGAACTGTATTGATGGGTTTGAAGATTGTCTAGGTTCTATTTTCTATGATTTTGTGAAAAAGGAGATGGTAAAATAGAGGTTTGACTATGGGTTGACCACAATTGGGTCGGCGTTGACCGAGTTCCTCCTGTTTTTTTTAGCTTCTTGTCTCGGTGAAGTTGAAAATCACTGGTTTCGACCGAGTTCCGGCGAGTTTCATAACACTGGTTAAATCTCATTGTTGTCTCTTTAATTACATGTGTTACTTTACTAATTATTATACTATTGTTAATACTTATACTAACTACTAACTAGGTGAGCAACAAATATAATAATTTATTCTAATTAACTTCCAGAAAAAATAAGAAATAAAATAATTATTTTGAGTCACCCGATTTCAAAAGTAATATTCAAGAACTGAGTATTATGGGGCATGGGGCATAAGAAAATACGGGCCATATGTTCAGCCCATATCTTAGTTTCTGCATTGGGCCTAATTTCCATGTCATGTTTGGTTCCAGCCCGTATAACAAACTCGAGTACTTTTTTTTAAACTACTTTGTTTAATAAAATAAATGATGATCTCAAATAACTATTTGTTGAGGAGATCGGACTTCACTCGGGAGAAACACTTAAGAAAAGGCCACGTACACATTGGAGCTCACTTTCACCCGAAAGACAGAGAATTTATATATTCATTGAACCCTAAACTTACTAGACTAGTTTTTTGGGTCAAAGTGTGCTCTTATGTGTATGTGGGATGTCTTTAAGTGCTCATCCTAGATAAGGTCTGGATCTCCCCAACACTATTGTTCACATTACACATTTCTCACATATTTATGTTTGACTAAAAACTTATCATTTGTCATCAATTTCATCTCTAAATTTCAAAAACTAGACATTTTTTCAACTCAATTTTATCGTGAAATTATGAAGGAAAATTGGAGTTTCGGATATTGATACTAGTACAGGTGATGTTCAATTTCTAGTTTCAATAGTTGTGAGCACGAATCCGTCTGTGAATATGAAATGTTCTTCGTCTCGAGTAAGGAGCAAATTACTCCCAACTCTAATGACGTTTTTTTTAAATCCAACCAACAACGGAGCAAGTTCCTCTACGGCACCGCCGTCTCCTACGACCAAGACGCAAGCTACTCTTTAGCACAACTCTTAAACCTCCTTCAGAGTGGACACAAGGCTTATTATGTGAAATTGTCATTTTAGAGTCACTTATGTTGTGTTTGATTCGAGGCGAATATGAGATTTGAATTTTTAATCCTTGAAAATCAATATTGAAACTCATTGATATTAATAATTTATTTTTCAATATTGGGTTAGAGGAAGAGGGCGGAGAGACTCTTACTAATTTAGGTTATTATTAAGCAAATGTGAGAATATACAAGTTGGAGTTACAAAAATGTGAGCTTTGGGTGATTCCACAAATAAATGACTTAACACCTATTTATAAGAGAGTCATCCCCTAATGAATGACTAAGATTTCTCAAAATAAAGGGTTAAGATGATTTCATCCAAATGTCTAGGACTTTTTCATATAACTCTCTAGAATTAAACAAATCTCTACCATTCTAAAAAATTCCACACAACTCTTCAATTTTGGGTCATTCTCCACACTTTTATAAAATTTCACCCATTTCAATAATTTGGGTAATCTTGCCCAATCGGGTCGAAGGGCCAACCCTAATGTTTTCCAAAAGCTTTCGGGCCGCTTCTCATGTGGGCCACCTCACATGTTTCGGATCTAGTTTCACGGATCCGCATGCATATCCTGCAAGAATCTAAATAAATTATTTCAGTTTGTGACATGTAATTGGGTGAGAAAGATTTTAAGTCAACAATATATTTATTAGATTATCTCTAAAATAAAATCTCACTATGCTAGAGCATCTCCAATCCATATAATAAATTTAGCATAAAATTTATCTTATATGACATAATTTTAGCATTCACATGACATTTCATTCAAACTCATATGTCATTTGCTACTTGATATATGTCATTTTAATATTAAAACAAAATGAATATATTATTTTATCGTATTATTATGATATAATTGATATTAAATATTAATAAAGTAATAATAAAACAAATTTTTTTGGAGAAGCAAATGCCATGTGCTACATTTTGACATGCGTTGAAGTTGATATGACAAATAATACATTAGAGAAAAAAATATATTATGTGGTTGGAGATGGTCTTACGCACGCCACTTAACTGCAATCAACTCATATTCGTTTTTGAGAGGTCGGTTGAAAACTTCTTCGTCTCACTTCTCTATAGACAGCGTGTCATTATCTTCAATTTATTTATTTTAATCATCAAGAAATGCCCAAAAATCTTTTATTTATCTCTCAAATTTTGAAACTTATATTACTAACATAGTTCATTTTTTCAGTCAAAACCAATAAGCTTAGGTATTAGACAAACGAAATAAAGGTAACAAAAATAATTTCAATTAACATCATAAAAACAAATATAAATTAATGGTACATAAGTTAAAAATAGTATAATCAATTACAACAAAATAAATTCTAAAAAAAATGTGATTAACATGCTTGTGAAGAATATTGCATTAGTTTTAGAAAATCATTGTTATACAAATACATAATCGATAAGAAAAACGATTATCAGAATTCAAATGTTTTTTTTTTGAAAATTTAATTTTCGAAGTAAATTTTCAGTTTTATTAATAAAAATTACAAGTCAAAAATAAAAATAGCATAAACAAAAGTGTATTTGTTTTCTTCTCCAAAAATAATTCAGTCGTCAGAAAATCTAGTTACTTGGTACTGCCAATTCGAGTCGACCCTCCTTCTCTCTTCTCTCTCAGTCGCGAAAATGGATCAAGACCAGAGATCTGGTGTTTCTTCTTCGTCTCGCACCTTCCAGTTCCACCCCTCCAGACCCGCCATTCTCGATCTCTTCAACCTCTACTTAGGGGTGCGTCGCTCTCTCCTCTCGATTTCACTCCGTGCTGTTTCTTTCCATCTTCAAACTGAAATTGAAATTGGACCTTCTGTTTTGCAGAGAAGTAGCCGCGATAAATCCAATGATTCTGTGCAGGAACCTCCGTAAGTTTGCATTTCTGTGTATTATATATGCGTGTGCATTTTATATTTACGTTTTGATTCTGGAAAATGAATTGCAATGCGATACGTGTTTTTGTTTGATTCTAATTCGTGAAGAGCTTTGGTTTGCGGAATTAGAAAGAAAAATTAGTGGTTGATGGATGGTTCTAATTGTTTTTGCTAATGATTTCGTGCTTCATTTCCTTCTGCTTAGCTTAAATGCGATTGAATGTTCTGTTCAATTTCCTAAATCTTGTTTACAGGTCAAGTTGGCTTGAACTTTACTGTGTGTGCCCGAGTTTATTTGAAGTATCCAATGGTGTAAGAGTGTAATTTTATTGGGAAAATAGGAAAATCAGTTTGATCTCGTGTTTCAGAAAATTAAGTGTCTCCCGAGGGACGTGAACTTGTGTAGTTCATTTGTACTGTTTCCTATGATAATGAGAATGATTAGTATATACCGTGAGCAATGTTATAAAAAACGCTAGTCGGGCGGAGAGGGCCTTCTGGGGATTAGTCAGGGATTAATCAGAAAATAATTTGGATTCAAGGATTAATCGGGGATTAACAAAGGATTAATCGGGGACTGGTCGAAGACTAATCGGACAAGTCGGGGATTTTTGAAACACTGACTGTGAGATGGGGTGGTGCGTTAGAATAGGTGGATACATTACATTAGTGACTCTATGTGGAATGGCTGTTGTAGAAATTGTTGGGTATCTGGTAGACGATGTGGGGTTAAAGACATCGGGTTACATAGGTATTACTGATATCATAACTTGTGTTCACACATTACCTCGTTGAAAAAATTGACATTTTTCCTGATCTAACCTTACGTTAGGCTGTGAAGACATTATAAAATGTCTTCAAGTTTTGTTGGCTGCATTAGTGTTTTAACCCGAAATGACATATCCAGGAACAAAACACAAAAACGAGTACTTGCTCTTAATAGAGAGCTTCCCACCAGCAATGAGCAGTTTCTGCCAGATTTTGAGCAGCTTCAGGGCCAATTCGCGGTGAGTCTCGGAATTCAGTTGGACATTCTTAGCACTATATACTTCTTTGCTGGTGTGTGTCTCATTTCTCTGTTTACTCTCTGCTCAATGACTGCTTTTTTGCAACAATTTTCAGGATCAAGACCAATTGCGTGCAGTCACAGAGTCTGTGATTATATCTCTGGTTTTGCAGTGTAGCGGTCATGTACCGAGGGCGGACTTTCTTCTTTTTGCTCTACGAACCTTGTCGGGAGTAGGTTACATTAACTGGGATACTTTTCTTCCTTCCCTTCTTTCTTCAGTGTCCTCTGCAGAAGTATCAGTAGGTCGGGGGAGTCAAGTGGCAGCTGCTGTTTCATCTACGATCTTAACACAGTCTGGAATGCTGTCATCTTCAAATGCAATTCCCAATTCTTCTAATTTTCAGTCTTCTAATTCTGGGGCTCCATTGCCTTCAGTTAATGGTATCGGATCTCCTGCTCAGTCAACAATTGAACTAACATCTTCTACACTATCACCTATTAAATCAGCCGATATATCTGGCAATGGACAACAGTTCGCAAGGATCGATTCTTCTATAAGAGAAAATGCCATAAGCAGTCTGCGTCAGCTGTGTTGCAAGATAATCTTGACTGGTCTTGAGTATAATCTAAAACCGGCGACTCATGCTGACATTTTCTACCACATGCTAAATTGGCTGGTCAATTGGGATCAGAGACAGGAGAGAATTGATGATTCTGATCGTGTAAATTCCTGCAGACCTTATAAGACTTTAATTGAATGGTTGCATAATTGTTTGGATGTGATTTGGTTGTTAGTTGAAGAAGGAAAATGCCGAGTTCCTTTCTATGAATTATTGCGCAGTGGTTTGCAGTTCATAAATAACATTCCCGATGATGAAGCCTTATTTACACTCATCTTGGAGATTCACAGGAGAAGAGATATGATGGCTATGCACATGCAGATGCTAGATCAACATCTTTATTGCCCCACATTTGGGACTCATCGTGTTTTTTCCCAAACAATTCCTAATGCTGCAGGTGAAGCGGTAATTAACATGCGATATTCACCAATTACATACCCAAGTGTACTTGGGGAACCATTGCATGGAGAGGTAATTACTCTCAAGTTCTCTCTATTATAAGAATATGAGAATGCAGCTGAGTTTTTGAAAAGTATTTTGACCTTTATATGTGATTATTACTGTCAATGATGGGGTAACAGTCTCTACTATTGTGTGCCATCAGTCATCACAATTATACGAGTAATCAGCTTTCGTATGCTTCAGATGTGATGATATCACGTCGTTGTCATTCTATCCTCATATTATTTTTTAATCTGAATCTTCCAAGGATGGCTAAATAGTTTTGTTCAACTCCTGTAGGATCTTGCAACTTGTATTCAGAAGGGAAGTTTAGACTGGGATCGAGCATTGCGCTGCATCAGGCATGCTCTTCGAACTGCTCCATCACCTGATTGGTGGAGGCGTGTTCTTCTCGTGGCTCCTTGCTACAGGCCTCCAAATCAAGGACCTACACCTGGTGCTGTTCTTACTTCTGAAATGATCTGCGAGGCAACAATTGACAGAATTGTTGAACTACTGAAGTTGACAAATTCAGGCAATAATCTTTTCCTTGTAATTTCCATCTTTCATACCAATCTGCAATCTGTTAAGATTGAATATTTTCCATATAGTCTTTTCTCTAATTCCAACCTCATGGTGCTTATTAATATCTCCATTTTTATCCACAAAATTGCATGTTCTCATTATAATGTCTGTATAACAAATGACGTCCTGAAACTTCTAAATTGTCACACATGTAAGCTAATTGCGTTTTTTTTCTTGCAGAGATAAATTGCTGGCAAGAGTGGCTTGTATTTTCAGATGTATTCTTTTTCCTGATGAAAAGTGGGTGTATTGATTTTGTTGATTTTGTGGACAAGCTACTTTCACGCGTTACAGAGGGTGATCATCAAATTCTTCGGACAAATCATGTGACATGGTTGCTTGTGCAAATTATCCGGGTTGAGCTTGTGATTAATGCTTTGAATTCAGATGCTAGAAAGGTTGTTTCTGAAATTTGAAGTACTGCACCTTGTAGAATTACCTTTCTTCTCCACATTAGTTTTGAATTCAAAATTGTCGACTTTTCTGCTGTTTTGTTTTATCCATTGATATTTGTATCTATTATTGGGCATCATAATCTCATAAAAAACATGTTTCCCACATCTAGATTTATTCTTCAGTTTTTTATCTACTCTCACTTAGCATTATAATTATTCTGATAGGTGGAGACTACCAGAAAGATTTTACTGTTTCATAGAGAAGATAAAAGTTTGGATCCTAACAACCCTCAAAGTATCCTGCTTGATTTCATAAGCAGTTGTCAAAATTTACGCATCTGGTCATTGAACACATCGACTAGAGACTATTTGAATAACGAGCAGCTGCAGAAAGGAAAGCAAATAGATGAATGGTGGAAGCAAGCAAGCAAAGGTACATTTATTCTAATGGGATGGTATTGCAGGGATGAATTTATTTGTTGACCTAAGTTATCTGACATTACAAGTCACTTTTATGATATGTATGCTATTTGATGTTTTTTTATCAGCATGCTATTTGATGTTTTATTCTTGTAGTTTATTTTGCTGGGATCAATTATCATCTGCTCATCTGTTATTGTTTAGTTCAGAATATACTTTTGTCTTCATTTTACCTTGGACCGAGTGGGAGTAAGAATGTTTTGCATTAACGGCAAATCTCAAGTCCTGAAATGGAAGAGATCTTGTTGGTTTAGTTTGGCATTTGTCTTTACATTCAGCTGTTTTCTAGGGATGTTGATTATTAACTTGTGAAGATACTTCCTGAAATGAAATGGCTTTTTAGTTATGCACGTTCTTTATCAATTTTAGGTTCACTAGTCAGACCTTTGTGCCTTTTAGAGATGAGAGACTGCTTATTTTGTTTTCCAAGGTTTCATAGAATATGATAGTCAGCCAATTTTTGCAGGGGATCGCATGATAGATTATATGAATATGGATGAGAGATCAATTGGGATGTTCTGGGTTGTGTCTTACACTATGGCACAACCAGCTTGTGAAACAGTGATGAATTGGCTATCCTCTGCTGGAGTTACAGAATGGTTGCCAGGAACAAGCCTACCACACAATGACAGATTAACAATGATGCGGGAAGTAAGCCCATTGCCGATGGCACTGTTATCTGGCTTTTCAATGAACCTGTGTTTGAAGCTAGCGTACCAACTGGAAGATGCTTTATTTGTCGCTCAGGTATACCTACCTTGTTCGTTTTTCTAGTTGGAGTATATATCTGGATTGAGGACCCTTTGATACTTCCTTAGTTATTGTACCTGAAATTTCATTGAAGTAAAGTTGAATGTGCCAATTGATGTTTTTTGTTTTCTTCCTGCTATGTTCATCCAGGTTGTGCCTAGCATTGCGATGGTTGAAACATATACTAGATTGGTTCTTCTAGCACCTCACTCGATATTTCGCTCACTCTTCACTGTAATTTCCTTTTCCTTATGCTATCATTGCATCTCTGTCCTTTTTCTTCTTGGATCTTTCTTTTATGCATTAATAAATGTACAAATAGGGAATCAAAATATCTAATCAGTTAAAAATGATCATGTAAACGTATAAACAAATGTCTTTGCTTTACATTGGCACAAACTTGTTATCCTCTCAAATATTTTGATAGTCTTCTTCCAGTCTGAGCTAGAAAGGTTATATGAGAGGATGTACTCGGCCCGCGTTCTTTTCCAATAGGCTCTTTAATTGGTCAAATAATAGGTAGCATGTAGGCTTGTGATAAACAAAGGCATATTTAAGGCTGGTTTGCAAGTAACAAGTATGTCAAATTCAAGACCAAACAAGTTAAATGCACGATCTATAGATGTATAATTTCATGACTTTACTTCTTTAGTTAGTTCTTTGTGAAAATGGGCTGAAAAACAAACCAATGAAGACATCAATCAATATTTAAGATGTTAACCGAAGAAAAGTAATTTTGGATAAAATTTACGCAGCGAGATTGCGTAAATAAGATCAAACACAAGTTTTGAATTGAAACTTGGCATAAACTCAAAAAGTTTGAGAGGATTCATTTATTATTATAATGGTTACTATGAAAGAAGCAAAATAAACAACTTAAATAGGCTCCTACCACAAACCTAGATCTAATTAGAATAGAAAACTAAACCTTAGACCTAATTAACCCTAATTACAATAAAAGAAAAACCAGCATATATATGCTAAGTGATTAAACTACGTTATCCCAAAGTAACAAAATTAACTTAAAATAAAATCTTCAGGCTGAGTCAAGCTTTAAAGCTAAGATCAGCATTTGAGCTTCTTATTTGGTTTCTTGTGCCCGCTTTTTAAGTTTCTTCATCTCATACTGTCTTAGAAACGTTTTAAGTACTGTCCCTTATTAAAAGTAAATGCAATTGATGTATAACCTATAATAGCCCATTCAACATGAGTAATAGCCCATTACAGATTCAACTTGTGTCAATAAACCTTGATGGCCGCTGATAAAAAAAACCTTGATGGCCAAGAGGTAAGAAACTTGGCCCCCCTAAGCAAGTTCTCTTGTTCAAGTCTTGTGAATGGAAGAAATGGGTGCTACTATATACATTGCTATCTAAAAAATAATAAGATAAAACAAACCTTGATGTTGAGTAGCAAATCTCTAATTAAATCTGCAGTAATGGTTCCATTTGAAATGTTGATTGGGCTGTCATTTGTTTGGTTTGGTTCTTCCGGCTAATGCTTGAACAATGAACTATTTCTTCCGAGTTCCAAGTTGTTATTGCACTTTCTTAACTATTCCTTGTGTCCAGAAATTCATTTTTTTGTTCTTGGTCATTTACTTTGTGATAAAATATATGCTTGGTCATTAATGTCATGATAGTGTTTGGTCATTAATGTCATGATAGTGTCTTAAAGCTGTTAATTTCTACAGCATTTGGCACAGAGGAGTCCTTCCCTCTTAAGCAAGCCCGGGGTAACTCTTTTGGTGCTTGAAATACTAAACTACCGCTTGCTTCCTCTCTATAGGTAACTCTTTGTTGGCTGGCATCTGTAGTGGCTACTTCTCTTTGAAATTGTGATGGTTTGCTGTACTATGTTGGGAATGAGTGAGCATTTCGATTTCATAGTATATGTATGTTATGTGCCTCCGCGTAAGATCTAGTTATGGGTCTAGACACCCTAGAACTTTTCTTGGAACCAATAGTGACAATAGCAGACTCGTCCTTGACAGAGCCTCCTCCTTAAACTAATTTATGAGAATATAAGATCATATTTTATTGTCATTAACGAAGGCCTATTTATAGGCTACATTAGGTATGCCTTAGAATATATTATTCCTATTTAAAATAGGTAACATTAAATAAGAAAACGCGTGACTAGAAGGTACTGAAATAAGAAAGCATTTATTTAGGGAATAATATTTTCTCTCTTTATTTTGGTGGTGCTGTGTTGTTGCCTTTTCCTTGTTGACTTTTCCTTTTCTTTTTATAATACTTCTCAATGAAGGCATCTGTATCATCACTCTCCATCTTGGCAATGAGCTTGTCCTCAAGCTCAAACTCTGTATAAGCTTCTGTGAAATGTTCAAGAGATTCCCACATGGAATCGTCCGGAGAATAACCTGCCCATTGTACTAACAGCTTGCGTTGTCCACGGTTCAACCTGGTACAAATAACAATATGAGGAGTAGGCAAGGATTTTCCATCACATATAGGTGGCAAAGTACCCATGGCAGTTAAAGGGGGCCCAATGTACTTCTTGAGACGAGAGTCATGGAATACATCGTGTATACGACTGTCCACCGGAAACTCGAGCTGGTAAGCTACACAACCCACTTTAGCCAAGACTTGAAAAGGACCAAAATATTTAGGAAGAAGTTTATGATATTTTTCCTTAGAGATTGTAAGTTGGCGATAAGGCTGGAGTCGTAACCATACCCAATCTCCCACGTCGAAAGTTAATTCACGATGATTAGTATCATAAGCTGACTTCATTCGTTGCTGAGCTTGTAGGAGCTTTTCTCGGGCAATAGTAAGTATATCGTCACGCTCCTGGAGTGCCTTATCAACTGCATCCACCCTTGTACAACCGGCGGAGTATGAGAGAAGACATGGAGGTTCTCTACCATATTCCATTTTAAAAGGAGTGGTATCGAGTGATGTATGATAAGAGGTGTTATAACAATATTCAGCCCATGGTAGACAATCCACCCATCGTTGCGAGCGATCTGTAGTGAGACACCTCAAATACATCTCAATTGTACGATTAACTTCAGTCTGCCCATCAGATTGGGGGTGGTAAGCTGAAGAAAAACAAAGCTTGGAACCATTAAGACAAAACAACTCATTCCAAAACAAACTAATAAAGACTTTGTCGCGATCTGAGACTATCGTTTCGGGGTCGACATCCTCATCTGGAACTTCAATCCAAAACAATCTTTTGCAGTTGTGTCCCGCCTTATACGATTCATCGCAATTGTAACATAGCCCCTTGGCTCTCCACTCAGCCATTTCAGCTCGCGTCAACCTTTTGAAAAATGGCGCAGATGAATTTGTTCTATGATTGCTCCCTCCAGACTTGGTAATCTGCCCACCACCATTGGCCATTGCACTCTTGTTAACGGAGTTAACAAATACGATGTTATTGGATCTAGTTGCGGACTAACCGGTATTGACTTGTGAGGATAACACTCCATGTGCAACCTTTTGTTTACGCTCTAAAGATCGAGCCAAATTCATTGCAATGCCAAGAATCCCTGGTTGTTGAAGCTCAATATCAATCCTTAGTTCTTCTTTCAATCCAGCTGTAAAAAGGCTTACTTGTTGGCGCGGGGTCAGATCGCAAGTCCTGGCCAATAAAGATTGAAATTGACGTTGATAATTTTCCACGGAACCAACCTGTTTTAAATTGGCCAACTCACCGAGTGGGTTATTACTCATTGGTGGTCCAAATTGTACATGACAATATTCCGTAAACCGCAACCAGGACATATCGATTTCCTCCTGTTCCACTTGATCAAACCACAGTTGTGCCTCACCCAAGAGATGGAAGGCAGCCAACTCAAATTTATCTTCTTCAGC
>JAYMTP010006368.1:0-12174 GCA_036897365.1 Geranium brycei | reverse complement strand
TAATGAATTTCCTTATAAGCATAATATGAAATATAAGTGATATTATAAGGTAGGGTGCATTATCGATTGAATTCTTCTGCAACCACGACTATATATGTTTTTTTGTTGTGTTGAATCTTGGATAATTTGATTTCTTTATGGATAATTGAAGGGGATTGTGCTTATTTATCATCGAATTCATAAATTAGAAGCATTGAGAATCAGATTAGAGGTCTTAGGTAATTGGTTTAGGTTGATTAGATCACCTAAGGGCCGAGTTTATACAAGGATAACTTAGTGGTCACAGTTTATAGCTATTAGGTACCAGCTCTTAGCTCAAATTGTTATATAAGCTGGTGAAAAGATCCATATCTCTAACATCCACACTCACGTGCAAGCCGGTTCGAAATTCACGTGGAAATAGACGAATGGGGGCAGGTACATAATGGACATCCTTCGATATAAGGGCTTAAGCCCGAAACATATGGAGGTTACATCCAACACAGAACCAAACTGATAAGTAGATGTCATATTGTTATATAAGCTAGTGAACAGATTCACATCTTTCAGATGGAGGACTCTAACAACTTCCCACTCATTTTTCCGTCTGAAATCGATTTGACATTGCATGACCTTACTGACCATACACTAGAACCACATCTTTTTGTGAGATCGATATTAGAGGTGGTAATCACACTTCCCCATATTACTTGACGACCGTTACACTGTCGTGTGGTTGAGATCTTCATAATCCCTTGAGTGAGATTCGGCTCACATAACACGTTTCTAAATTTAGTACCTGAACTTAAAAAGTTTTTTTACATGCACCTCAATTATTTTTGTTACACTGAAAGTAAGTTTTGTTAAATCTAACAGAACTGGTATGTAAAAAGTCTAAAATGTCATCACTGTATAATTTTTTTAAATGGTACAAATATTGGATTAATAAGAAATGACCACTTTACCCTCCATTTAATAAATCTAACTCATCGTTCATGGGTATATTTGTCTTTTCAAATAACAAAATTCAAAACAACTTACTGAATGACTATTTTGACCTCGTATTCAACCTCTCCTTACCCCTATCACTCTCTTCTCTCTCACCTTTGATGAGACATGTTAGTTCACATCCGGTACTCTTACCTCTCTTTGTTACATTTTGTGTTTTCAATTTGAAAAGACTAATATACCCTTGAACTATAAATTAAACTTGTTATTCAATTGAGGATAAAATAGTCATTTTATACTAATTAATTAATTGTATCATGATGAAATTTATACAATGAGGGCATTTTAGACTTTTACATACAAATTCTGTTAGATTTAACAAAAGTTACCTTAATTATAACAAATAAAAGATCATATTATCTGTAAAAAAAAAACTTTTAAAGTTGAGAGGATGAATTTAAAAATGTGTATATTTATATGTAATTACCCCTTTCTAATACTATTGTCGTTTGCCAAACTTTTTTTTTAAAATAAAAAAATATAACACTTGACTAATACACAGTTATGTCATTTGAGAAATATATATTTTTTATGAAATTTTATTTAATTTATTGTTAATAATATGCTTTGATCTAGGTAATTTATTTTATAAGTACAAGAGTGAGACGAGTTCATATTTTGTATCATACACAAACTAGTTTTCACCTTAATAACTCTCTAATATCATATTTAATAACATATATATTTTTTCTGATATCATATTCAACTCAATAACAAGGTGATAACTAATATGTACAAAAAAAACTATCATCTGAAAACGATCCAAAATTAATTCATTGTAAATGCTCAATAATACCTCAACTTACGATCTATATTATCAAGATATCATTTAACCATTAATATACTATTGAGCTTCACATGTCGATTGGAGTGGGGTTGTAAATGAGTGGAGTTCGAGTCACATTTTATATTCATGGCGAGGCTTTTACTCGAAATGGGCTTTTCATAGGTCCAGTTGACAATGGGCTCCTTTGAATTTTACCCAAATAATCAACTTGAAACAGAAATATAATCAAAGTTCATGTGATGAGAAAAATCAGTAATTGAACAAAACAAAAGTCTGTATATATTTTTTAGATATGAAAGATAATCAGTGTTATATATTAAGAACTTTTCATTACAGACTCATTCCTAAGATTCTAAACTCAATTTCTGTGATTACATATAACAAAATGAAGATATGTGCAATAAACTCAAGCCCAGGTCTGATCATCACATGGACTGCAACCATCTTGAGCAATGTCAGTGATCTGAATTCCAGAATCATAAACCACACCTCCCTTCCAGCTCTCCGGAAGCACATTCTGGGCCCAAACCCACTTCCCATCGTACCCGGCCGTCACTATCATCCTGAACTGGAGCGCCCCGCTCGGTACCCTACTAGTC
Source organism: Geranium brycei (assembly GCA_036897365.1). NCBI lineage: Eukaryota > Viridiplantae > Streptophyta > Magnoliopsida > Geraniales > Geraniaceae > Geranium > Geranium brycei. Next base: position 9,801 of record JAYMTP010006368.1, on the reverse strand, counting down.
TCCCATACTGCACCTCCCTTCCTGCTCATGAACCCCCAATTCGCCGACCCCACCTACATTACATTACATCACAAGCTCAACTCAATGGACCATAGCACATTTATTGATCAACACATTTGTAACCGTCTCGTTCGGTCATACCTGGGCTACATCGACGCCCACTATCTCAGTCTGGCCGCCTTGGTACAAGAACTTGATCGCCAAATACGCCGGCTTCTTGCTCGATTCCTCCACCCGAACGGCCAAGTTCTTGTTCTTGAAGTTGCAGGGCACTCTGTTTTATCATAAATAGGAACATATCAGTACTAGAAAAAATTCCACTTACCTCTCCCTTAGTATACTTAAGGAAAAAATCAGTAACATGTTTATAATTAAAGAGAGTTAAGTGAGACTTTTCCCAAACAACAATGCATTTGACCTGACTATTGCTTTGGGGCGAGCCCATTTTGGACCGTTGCCTTTTGCATTGAATGGTCGGTCGCAACAAAACCACCAAGGGAGGGAGGGGACAAATTATAAAATATTTAATTACTTGTTCTTTTACAATAAAGCTTATCTAGTCACGTCTGTATTAGTATTATATTCAGACAAAATCAACTGAAATAAAATAATACCTTAAAATTAAACTGATTTTTAGAATCATAAAAGAAAGAAGAAGAAAGTCCTCTTTTTACCTCTTGTAGTCGACGTCAACAATCATCTGCTTCAAAATGTTTCGGCCCATGCCCTTTTTGGCCATGGCCATGAAAGCTCTGCTGCTCACCACCAAATCTGTTTTGTTACTGTGATTGATATCAGTTACCATCACCGTTGTTCCTTTTGGACTGCACATAGTTGAGTTCTTGCATCGAATCTACAGAGGACAAAGGTGTATGAATATGAATACTTTTATTTATTTTCCCATAAGACAAGTAGACAAAATTGGGAGCACAGCACACAGACCTGAAAGCAAGCACCACAACCAGCTCCATCTTTGTAAAGAGAAGGGACTGCAGCAGCAAGGTGTCCATTGTTGAAGCCAATGGCCATGGACCCATACCCACAAGCCCCAGCTGCACAAATTCAATCAAACAATCAATACCCATCACAAATCTCCCCATATCATCAACTGGGTCAGCGCCAATTTTGATTTTTCATGATCAAAACAAGAAATTTGATTAAGCAAATTAAGGGTTTGTAACGTACCAGAGAGAGCAGAGGCTTTGGGGAAATAAGCCACCTTGGTCTGGTAAGGGCACCGATCGCACGCAGCTGCGGAGGAGGCAACAAAGAAGAGCAACAAGGCAAGGCAAAGAAAAGAAGAAGCCATTTTTGGAGCTTATAGCTTTTGTCAGAGAGTTGAGAAAGTGACGAAGAAGGTGAGGAATCGAGAAAGCAATTGTGGGTATTTATGGGGATGAGAGAGTGTGGAATACAGGTCATGTTGCCAAACAGATATCTGATTACTGTGTGGGGGAGAGAGAAGAAAAGGACAATTTTCTCTCACTTTCAGGGGAGAGAGTGTCGATTGGGTTTGGGTGAATGTGGGTTTCAGTTTCGAGCCACCGACTTGGTGGTGAGACGCGGACAGCTGTGGCTGATTGGGTCTGACAGCTACGTGTGGGAAATAACAACTCTGTCTAAGGGCATTATTTGAACAATGTGAATGAAATCGTGCCAAGTATGTTTATACTTTTTGAGAATCAAGTACGTGAATTAGGATTAATTAATCTATGTGTTTTATACCGATGCTGCTTTTGATTTATTTACTTTCTTTCAAGATACTTATTTATGTGTGATGATCAGCAAGTAAATAAGACCCCAATTAAAATGTGACGTGATTTCTTTTGTTAATAATTGATAACTATATCAAAGAAGAAAAATGATTATTCTTCAACGAGGGAAACAAAAACTCCAAAAGAAGTATACATGAAACACTATAACAGGTACAATAAAAAATAAAAAGACTTCATAAAACATGAAAGTTTCTACTAGGAAGTGAGCTTGCATTGTTAGTCTGGATCAAGGCTGTGAAATTCGAATTGATATCGATTAACTAACAAACAGGAAGATCTGAAAGACTCAGATATATTGTGGAAAAACGTGTTTTGTAGTAAATAAATTATTATATATAAAGGAGAAATCAAATACAAACCAGGGCTAGAATACAAAACGTCCGAAACTATCTTTGGACCGTTCATCTGGTGAGATTACACAAGCGCGTGACACATGTAAGAAACGATGTTTTCCCCAAAATTGACAGAGAGTGATGGAGTGGGGATGGCAATTCCGTCTTTTTGTATGGTAATTGGTATAAACAGAGTGTGACGTGGTATAAACAGACTATTTCTTGTGTGAACAAAGTTTACCCTTGAAATAAACTTTGAATAAACATGATATAACATAGTGTGGATGGGTATAAACAAATTTCGAATTGTATGAACTGGGTACACATGGTATGCATTTGATGGGAACATGATATAAACAAATTATGAACATGGTATAAAAAAGAATGTGAACATGATATAAACATATTAGAAATTGTAAAACAAGTGCACACATGGTTACAGTTTGGTGTAAACCTAGTATAAACACGGTATACATATGGTATAAACTGAGTGTGAACACGGTATAAACAAAGAATGAATATGGTGTAAATTCTCATAATACTCTTACGCCACGCCAATGTAGAAAGTTACGCCTATTTTTCTGTCCGTTTCCACTTCGCATATCCGTTGAAATCCAACGACCGGTATAAGTGCAGACATTTGTATTTATACCCTACTTAACTTCAAACTTGTTAATAATCACTATTTTCTGTTACACAAATTGAATCACAATCACACCAAAATATACAATAGTTATCAAGTTATATATTATCAATTGCAATTTGCAACACAAAGTCAATCACTTGCAAAATAAATTTATTCACTTAAAACAACGAACACGCGTTTAATCTTCATCTTGAAGTCCTATCACATCTTATTCTCTTTCTTTAAAATTGTTTATCTTCCTATTCCCTTCGTTTTGATTACTATGGGCCCAAGATAGAGCTCTTATGATAGAGTTATGTAGGAATGACAATATACCCCGTCCCCGACGGGGATCCCCGAACCCTTGGCTAATCAAGGGATCGACTCCTTGGGTGATTTCCCTTGGCTAAAAAATTGTCGTGTTCATTGCAATCGAAATGTTAGTAATAATTTCCGAGAGGGACGATAACCATAGATTAGGCCGTTTTCAATGTTGAGACACGAGATCGATAACTAAGACATAGGTCACATTTATCGTATTGTTTGATTTGCTCTTGGATTGGCTTTTGTCGTCAGTCTATCACCCGTGATTGCAAGGTTATTGATATTTCTTGCATTCTTACTTGCGATATTCGTGTTTGTATTCATTACTACTTGTCAATCAAGGTTACTAAGGTTGTCTATTTAGGGTTTCCTAATTTGAATTAGCAGATCCTTTCCTATTTTTAATGTGTATTTCCTATACAAAGGGTTGCTCTCATTGTATTATGAAACAAAAAAATCATCAATAAAACTTGAAGATTGACATGACATCAGAGGCTCTCTAACCTTTTTGATCCTTGGGTTAATTTTCGTGTGAGTCTTGCTTTGCCCACTCGTTACTTATGTTTTAACGGGTCGGCGAGACATTAGAAATTCTGATTTCATGTTATATTCAAACTCTCCTCCTAGTTTTTTCTCTCTAAAAATAAAAATCAGGCTACTGTTCGTCAGATACTATTCATCAGGGCTATTCACATGTACTGTTCATACACACTGTTCATACACACTGTTCATGCGCATTGTTCATCGGAATTTTTTTCCAGTGTCTCCCTCCCTGATTCATTCATCCTAATGTTCTATGATTTGCTTCACTACCCTGTTTGCTACCATGATCTTGTTGGCCAATTTCGTTGTTCATTAAAATGTTTTAGGTGTTATCTTGAGATGTTCGGATCTTTGTTTTGTTTTTTACTATCTTAAGCTTCTTTCACTCAAGGATGTGAGAGGATATGCTAAAGCCGTAGCACACTCCAGCTCCAGTTTCCAGGTCTCCGAGGTATGGGTATGAATTCCCATGATCTCCAAGTTGGGTATAAATCCCCAAAGTCTCCGTCTCTGAGGTATGGGTATGAATTCTCAAGATCTTCAAGTTGGGTATAAATCCCCAAAACCTCCAGACTCCTGTCCCTGTCTCCGAGTTATGAGTTTACGAAGTCCAAAAGTTTCAAGTTCCCCGAGATCTGAGTTCAAACACCAAATCAACGTCATTCCACCGACATAGTCATCAAGAGCCGCACCATATCAATTTCCTTACATAGTCAAATTGATGTTGGTCGACCCACATCAATTTGAGGGGGTGCCAATCAGGGTTACTAAAGTTGCCTATTTTAGGGTTTCCTAATTTGAATTAGTAGATACTTTCCTATTTGTAATGTGTATTCAGTATATAAAGGGTTGCTCTCATTGTATTATTAAACAACATCAATAAAGCTTAAAGATTGACACTACTTGATCGTACTCATTAATCGTTTGATCTTTGTGACCTGGTAAATGAGAATTGATTGCACAGCATACAAAACACCAACCATTTTATGCAATTTCATTTACATTTACACTCGAAGCAAACTTTCTAGCAATATCGCCCACATTTTGATCATCGTGAGACATGACATTCGGATCTTAACCAATGCTTATTACTTGACGAACCATGATCACGCTCTCCCATAAACGGTGCAGTTTTGGACACCAACCACATTTAGGGTGTCAATTACCCCGACAATGTCCGTAGAAGAGAAAGAAACAAGGTAATGGAACCAAATTGCTAAATGGGCCTGCGAGAGAAAAAAAATTCAGAAATTTAGAGAGAGAAAATGAATGACTTTATTTTAAATTTTTGATGGTTGAATGCGGATATTTTAAACTTTTCACGTTGTAAAAAATGTCTTCAAAAATTTAGGAGTGTTAGACTAAAGTATAATAAAATAATAATTATGTAAGCTCAAACAAAACTTTATGAATTAGGTGTATGACTTGTAAAACAAACCATAAGTGCATTAAGGTGTAATTATCCTCAAATGTGTGACATAATCATAAAATTTGTAACTAGGTGAACACGTGTATGATCAAGTCCATGGACATATAGTATAATGATGAAAATTTTAATCAGTGCGAGGATATAAATTTGTAAGTATAAAAATGATTATATTAATTACCTATCAAATGTTAAAACAATGTACAATACATAAGACTATTATACATAGAACGATAGATGATTCGTGTGATTTTATATCTGAAATATTAAATGACATGATTCTATTTGAAAATAAAGTTATAAAAAGTGTGAAAATATATAAAATGGGTAAATTATAATTCATTACCGTGAATTTGGTGAGATTTTAATTTTATTACGATTCACTTTTAAATGTATTAATTTATTACGTTAAACTTTATTTTTGTATCAATTTATCATAATGGCCGATAAAATAGACGGAAATTTTTATTTTTTTGAAACAATACACAGAAAATTTATTGTTTAACTCTTTTACTTTTTTAAAAATGATAATAATGCTCCGGTTATGAATTAATTAATTTTTAAATATTAATTAATATTTGATAACATTAGAATTTATGAGAGTTACACTATTATTATTTTTATTTAATTAGTATTTTGAATATTCAATTTACATTAATTAATAGTTTTGAACTCAATGATAATTTAGCCGTTTCATACTACTATCTAAATATGTTATAGATGTTGATACACAAATAATGTTTGACGAAATAAATTAATACAATTTTGAATTTTTTTGTTAAGGTTTTTCAATTTTATAGTACAAGAATCATGGAATGTATATTATCATTTTCACATGTGACATTAACATAGGAGCATTTACACTTCATCGATCGGTCACGAAGGAGAGGAGACATGAAATACAAATTAGGAATATTAATTAGGTGCTTAATTTACGTGCGAGGGTGAAGAGATTTATGGTCCGAAAACAGCAACACAAGTAAAGAAAAGAATGATGATAGCAATGGCAAGTTTGGTGCTTTACTTGTTTGTGACTGTGGGTATGTTTAACAGACAAGAACAATATAGAAAATACCACAATAATAGAGAGAGCCTAATATCAAACAGCTGTGGATGTAGACGTTGACTTCCAACCTATAGTGAGTGACAAAGAATCTTCTCTTTCTCTAACAATTTTTACGTGACAATTACAGCTAAAATGACTAAAATACCCCTAGTTTAATGAACCAGAATTAGATTTGGTCCAATTAAAAATAATTGACGGTCCAAACCGGTCCAACCACCATTCAATTGGATCGAAGATGAGAGATTTGAACTAGTTTAATTCTAAGTTTTAATTTGAACCGGTTCATTTGATATATTTGAACCAGAGACTGCTCAAATTGAACTGGTTCAACGAAAGATATTTTAGGTATTTTATGCATTTTAGAGGTGGGTTGTCACAAAAAAATTGTTAAGGTACTAAAAAAAAAAAATAATTAAAATATGAAACTGTCATTTTGCCACAATTAAATATAAAAAACTATCATTATCCCTTAAAATGTACTAACAATTTTTTTTTTTGATAGGAGTGAACTTTCATGAGTGTACTTACTTCCATAAAAACAGATGATTTCTTTCGTAACCCACTTGTCCATTTTGATGTTGGGATTGTTTGATATTATTGGTGAAAGACATTATGTGAATAGTTACAAAAAAAAACGAGGTGGGTCCAAAGCCAAATCTTAGGATTGTTTGGGTAAGTAGGTTTTTAGTGCAAGCCAGGCAATTAAATTCATAGGATACAGCTAGTTCTTGAGTTTGGGTTAGGTTTGGCATATGGAGAAGTCATGAATTACACCAACCAACTACCAAGTCATGAGCTCACTGCCTTTGTAGTTTGGCTCCAGCTGGGTTTCATTACATAATATGAGTTTTAATTAAGCTTATTAGTGTTAATTGCTTTTATATTCTATTCCGAAAAAAAAAGGTGCAGCATTTTCTTCTAGCTGCGAAGATAAAACACTATGATGAAGACCACTCAAATCTGCGGGTTGTGCGCATACGCGTAGTAAATAAAATGATTACCTTTAGTCGGCAAGATCTACAGTCAACCAAGGACTCCAAATGTTTGAATATTTTATGGAAATTAATAGAATAATTAGTTATTACTCTCTCATTCACTTTGTAGTAATGATTAACTGAATTTTATGAAAATTAATAAAATGCTATATAAAAGGGTTAGGCACTTTAGACCCAGAATCGGGAGCCGACTCGAAAAAGAACCGGAATTGGAGAATCGACAATCGTGACTGATAATTTAGTTTTGATTTTTTTATCAACAAAATGAAACTGTTAAGGTTTTGATTATTGAATTGAGGAAACATTTAATTTGGGTTCGGTTTTAATTTTTAAAATCGACATGAACCAGAACCGGTTCTCTAAAGAATTAAGGCCTGAGGAGGTTGTTGTTGTAAAACTTATAGTTCGATTGAATTGTAATAATTAAATCTTAATGTTGGATTTTAGATATCTTTTAATAATTATAAATTTAAAACTTTTATCTATAAATATGGATCAAAATTGTCTAATTCATCCATAAACCTAATATATCAACTAAATAAATTGACTAATTAACAATTGAGAATCAAGCAGTTTCAATCGGATAGAACCATGGACTGAACCAGCCATTACATAATAATTATGCTTCTGGTTATGGTTCTAAAAATTGGGAACCGGTGAGTTCGGTTTTCAACCTGTTCGGTCTGGTTCTGGAACTGCACCCACCCTTAATCAAAATGTAACAAAATATAAGAGATGTCCAAAAATAAAATAACACAACAATAAATGTTTGACATAATATTTGGAGCACAATCAAATTTTTATTCTTCACTTTGTAACAGAACTAACAACTATATACAACAATCGATGCATTTCAAATAAAGAAGAGATAATCTCATTTTTCATATAGTTATATTGTCAAATTTCTCACTTAAATACACATATTTTAATTTTTTTGAAAATTACACATGATTCATTTTGTCTGACTTTAAGTAACTATATTAAATATTTGTTAGTTTTATTCTTTTAATTAATTAGAAAATGACTAAAATGTCCTTAAATTATTTTAGAAATTTCAAAATGTGCCAATTAGGTTCTCTTCCACCAAGCTTTTCTCTCTTAGAACACACACTCTCAATACGTTTCTCTCTCCTCCACACGCTTGTTGCTCTCATTCACCGGTATCATACTCAACTATTTTCACTGATACAACTCTTATTTTTTCACCAAATTAAGACTCCAATTTAACACAATTGTGCTAAAATCCATAACTTAGTAAAGGTAACAAAAACATCATGTTCGGATCATGCAAAAGTATGAAAACATCATGTTTGGATCATGCAAAATTTGAATCTCTACCTAAATGTTGAGAATATAAAGTCTCGCATTGAAAGAATATGAGATGAAAGGGTTGTATATAAATGAAAGGGTCAAATCCAACTAATAGTTTGAACTTTTAGTTGTGGAACCCAGCCCGATATGTACAGCCTAGTTTTACATGGTATCAGAGTGGGCCGATTTGGGCCTGTGTTGGTGGGTCTCGCCTCTTTGTAGCTCCGCTCCCTTGTAAGCCCGATATTATGGTCCACGTAAGGGGGGAAATAAGCCCGCATGCAAAAAGACACGTCTTACTAAGGCCCACGTGAGCGGAGTGAGTTGATAACGAGAGGGGGAGTGTTGAGAATGTGAAGTCTTACATTAAAAGAATATGAGATCAAATGGTTGTATATAAAAAAAATGGTCAAACCCAACTAATAGCCCCAGCATTTGCAATACATCTTGAGAGAGAGAGTTGAAACTCTCAATTTTTATTCTCATTCTCATACAGAGAAATTCAAATTCACACCATAAACGGTAGCTAAATTCGATTTAAAAATTTAAATTTTCAGAAACAAAAGCATTCAATTTTTGTTGATGTTGAAGAACTTGAAATTTTGCACCAACCGCTTAAGGTAGGCGAGAAAAGGTATTTGAAAGAATCGCGGGAGCCTCTGATCATTGGGATAAAAACAAAACTCTATTGTTAAGAAAATATTGGAGTTCGAGTTATTGCTCAATCTCGTTGGATTCGAGGAGTTAGAACATCATGGGAGCATGTCAGGCTCTACACATTTTTTAGCTATTGAATAGGACGAGATTGTCCTAATTTTTTATGGAAATGCCTAATTTTTGCGATTTTGTTCTTTGACAGTTCAGAAGGAGGAGGAGGTGACTTCAACTTCTGTGGAATCCCAGAAATCGTCGGTGCTCAGCGACACCGAAGAGGGTGTACTGGGGAGTTCAATGACGACAGTTGTCAAAGTTCACAACGGAGATTTGGTGAGAGGCGACGAGACAGTGCTGAAATTTTCGGTAATCAATCGTAGGTCGATGTCAGTAATTATATTTAGGAGTCCTAACAATCAACTTACGTTGGCACTATAACGAGACCCGACGTCAATGATTTATGTTTGCACTTTCTTTGGCAAATGCTGCATTCGAGTTAGGATTGACAATGGGCCGGGTTTAGGTAGGGTTTAGCCAAATCTGCACTTGTTCACCATAAGCGGGTGCCCAACCTGCAAAAAAAATCGTCGGGTACGGATTTTATTTGTAACCCGAAACCCAACCTGAAAATTTAAATATTGATACAATTAACAAATTTCATTTACAATACAAATACAAAAGTTAATATAAATATATGTTATATTATATTAATTTAGGTTTTTTGAGTGAGTTGGTAATTAAAATTTAGTT
>JAYMTP010006367.1:0-12174 GCA_036897365.1 Geranium brycei | reverse complement strand
CGGACCTATGGTTCTACTATCAGTGATGACACACTCGATGACATAGATCAAATCACATCCAACATATTATCACAACATAATGATAATATAATGCCATTTTATTATTGCAATGATGATTTAACAATTACACATAAACTGAGATTGTCCTCGGGCACAACTCCTACACCTTCATCCTTGGTGTTAGAGGGATGATGACAGATAAATACATCCAACTTTGACCAATTTTCATTTAACTATACTCAACTATTTTTTATTTATTTAAAGTACCCAACTTCAAATTCTTCCAAATAAGATAAACATTTTTTTTATTTTAACATGAATTGAATTTAAAATGTCAAAATGTCCTCTAATGGCCATCTAATTTTCAAATCAGTACCAGTTTATCCCAATCCGTTCAGCAAACTTTCCGGCAAACCAACGCTAAAGCTCGAATTTATGTCACTCAATTGCAATCCAATACTACTTTCAACTCAAATGCTTGCTATTTTTAAATAAAAAAAATATAATCAAAACGCCAGATCTCTCTCTCTCTCCCTGACACCTTTGACACGGTACGATTTCAGAACCAAATATACTCATGAATCGTCATCTATTTATGCTCTTATCTAATTCTGACAAAGATGAAGGCGTTGACAAAGTCATCAGCGAAGGCGAAGGAAAACACGAATCTTATTGGGGTACAAATCGTCGAATAAGTCAAACACGCTCGATAAAATGGATCCTAACTAGAACAAGGCCTTCGTCACCAGAGGTCAACATCACGGGGTTATTGAAGTTGCTTGACGACATGGCTATAGATCCTGTTTCTCATTCCTCTTTTACTCCATCCAACCCATAATTTGAACCCTTTGTTTTTATTTAAATTGAAGAGATGGATGATAAAACTCTTGTGGCCTGGCTAAATCGGACGAAGTGGTATGCGACAAGTGAGGGTTCATCGTCGTCACTATCGTGTCTTTGATGTTGAGATGTGAAGAATGACTCGTGGTTGTCTCAAGCACTTTGTTTTTCCCCTCTCTGAGTTTTCCATCATGTCAAAAATCCCCTATGATCTTGCTAGTTGAATTTCAGTACAAAATTCTTCGAATCCACTTTAGCATAGCTTTTTGTTTGTCCTTATTTTCACTTATCTTGGTTGATTTCTTGATAAAATCATGATCTGTTTTAGGAGAAGAAGATGAAAAAGAGCATAAATTGCTAGAACTTGACACCTCATAGTTGTTATTCTTTCATTTTTGGAGCCCTTATTACGACTATATACTCTGGAAATCCAAAGGATCATGTGTACAAAATCAAATTTCTCCCATTTAATGGTCGTCAGAATTAAATGAGGCGTATGAGAAGAGAGAGGGGAGGTTAAGGAAGATGAGAGGGATGCGGGTTAGCTTCTTAGCGGCCTTCACAGTCGTCAGAGGAGCTCTGGGGACAGACTCAGAGAGAGCAAAATAGAGGAATGCTCCATTTGAAAATTAGGTAGTCATTGGAGGACAATTTAGACTTAGGAAAACGTCAGATGTTTACACTTAAAATTAGGTGATTTACACATAACTACACCTAGATATTTTTTTCACTTGAGAGATACCCAATGTTGCATTTTTTTCATTGTTACCCATTCCGTTAGGTTTCATTAGCTTTTTATTAATTTTAATTTCTATCTAGTCGAAAAGAATAAAATACCATTTGAAGAGATGTGTGATTTTTTAATTTGATTGAAAATATTAAATATGCCCTTGAGTATCCTTCTAATTTTCAAAACATACAGTTTGACCTTCTCTCCTACCTCTCTATTTGAATATCTGTTTTTACTATTATTTTGATGGGGAAATGACATATAGGTACACTAAAAACTTTGTCTCTATAACATAGATACACTAAAGTTTGAATTTATCTTTCTCACTCACCCATGTTGGAATTTTTCTCATATTTACACTTAAATGAATAAAAGCATAATACTAGTGTATTTAAAGGAGCAATTTAATCTTGAGTTTACATATGTTAAAATATAAAAGTGTTGGGTGTATATGAGTGTCATTTTCCCTATTTTGAAAATCATTATGTATCCTTAAACATGTGGTTTATATCCAGGGGTAGGCACATTTGACCCTTAATCGGTCATGAACCATAAACCAAATCGGACCCAGAATAAAAAAAAACCAGACTTGTGGTATATGGTTCGGTTTCGATTTTGAATTTGAGAGATTCATTTAATCTCAGTTCTGTTCTAATTCTCAAAATTCAGAACCGACATTTAATAGGTAAGAACCAAACGGATTCATGTCACTACGTGTTCATCTCTCGTCTACTCACATACATTATTTATCTTTGATTTTTATTTTGTTTGTAAACTTTATATTTCGATTGAATTGTAATAATTAAATGTTAACATTTAGTTTTCATTAGTATTTTTTATAACTGTAAATTTAATATTTTCGGATATAAATCGGGCTCAGCTTTGTTTATTTTTGCTCATAAATCGATTATGAATTCAAGATCGAAAGCTAATCGATACTAACTAGATAGGACTAGATCTAAACCATTTCTCACATAGTAGTTCTGAGTTTAAATAGAGCTAAGGGGTTTAGTTCAGTTCGGGAACGGCGCCCACTCCTATTTGTATTCAATGTGTGCATGTAAATAGTGATGATTCATTGATTCTGTTAAATTAAAAAACAATAGCACACCATTTTTCATTATTAAAAAGTTAATTTTCATTGAGGCTTCCATAAAGTCAGCTTATTAGTAATTAGTAAATAGAGACATTTCAACCTTAACTTCTTCTTGGCAATTTAATTTCGAATGATAGCCGAGCCGAGCCGATGGCAATTTGTGTGAATAAGTGGGAATCGAGGCCCAATTTAAGAGCACGCCTCTTCTTCTTCAGCTTTCTCTGTGTTATAAGTCCCAAAACGCGCGCCTTTTCAACAGTCAGAAACCCAAATGGATCTGCAGAGAGGCCTCCCTTTGCTGCGGCAGCAATTCTCCGCTCTGTTCCGGAAGAACCTCCTGCTCTCATGGCGGAACAAGACGGCCACGTTTATACAGCTCTTCTCGTCCCTCTTCTTTATCTTCCTCATCTTCTGCATCCAGGAGGCCATCCAGGCTCGCTACGCCAACACCACCGCCTACAAGGACATCATCGACCCTCAGCCCACGGTTGCTCCGCCGATCCCTCCCTGCGAGGACAAGTTCTACGCCAAGCTTCCTTGTTTCGACTTCGTCTGGAGCGGCAACCAAAGCTCCAGGCTCCAGGGGATTGCTTCCGCCATCATGGCCAACAATCCTCAAAGACCCATTCCCTCCAATAAGGTACCAAACAATTTGGGTTTATTGTTCGTTTTGTGTGTTTGGCTGCACAGAAAATTGATTCTAGGATAAGACAGATTTTATTGGGTTTTGCCCCTTTTCCTCTTGCTAAAGTTCATTAGGACCAAATTACAAGATTATTTTAATTTGTATTCATCTACAAATAGACACCATTACTCTTCTAGTTCTAATATTAGTAATATATTAGAGAGGGAGACAAAATGATATATTGCTTGACTCATTTGTTTGGTCACAGGCTATGATGCTTTGGTGCATAGTAAACTAATAATATTTCTTAAAATATCTAATCTTACAGTATAGAAAACTAACCCAATAATTGTATTCCAAGATTCTGTTACTATGCTGACTTATTTTTCCCTACACTTGAACCCGGGTCTCTTGGACCCAAGTTCGAGTGTTTAACCAGTTGGTCAAGTAAGCATTGGTTCCTCTGCTTATACTCGTACAAACTTCATTTAACATCTTGGACTATTTCTTTTGATTGGTGAAAAAGTAAAGTATTATGATGACATTTATGAGCTTATATTTTTCGTATGTGTAAATGAAAAATTTGGAGGTGTTTATGTTTATTTCTTCCTCACAGTACTCTTCTTTCCCTCAACTCTTCCGATATCTAAATAACACTAGTTTAACTGTTAGACCTTAAACTTCTCCATCTTTCTGGTGCAGGTTCAATCATTTGGAACCAAGGAGGAAGTAGATGTGTGGCTTTTTAGTAATTCTATGAGTTGCTCAGGAGCTTTGCATTTTGTAGAACGAAATACTACAGTGATTAGCTACGGCATTCAGACTAATTCTACCCCTGTTTCTAAACGTGGTGTTTTCGAAGATCCAACCATGAAATTTCAAATTCCACTGCAGATTGCTGCAGAACGCGAAATTGCTAGGTCTCTCATTGGAGGTACTAATTTACTTGTTTTGTTTTGGAAGATATTCTTGTATTACTGAAAATATGACACTGTTTTATTCACTGTGCATGACAGATCCAAATTTCACCTGGGTTGTTGGGTTAAAGGAATTTGCACACCCTGCATTACAACTTTTTTCTGCTGTGCAAACAATTGGTCCAACCTTTTTCCTTGCCATAGCCATGTTTGGTTTTGTGTTCCAAATCAGTTCCCTGATCACAGAGAAAGAGCTCAAACTTCGGCAGGTATGTGCTTTCTGCAATCTGCTGTTCAAGTAGGACTACCATTTCCATCCCTGGGCAGAACAAAACTATTCATGTTTGCATTTGTTTCCATTTTTGAAACAGGCAATGACCATGATGGGCCTTTATGAATCTACCTACTGGTTGTCATGGCTCACATGGGAGGGAATTATCACGCTCATTTCATCACTCTTCATAGTTCTGTTTGGAATGATGTTTCAGTTTGATTTTTTCTTGAACAACAACTTCGGAGTTGTTTTTCTTCTATTTTTTCTCTTCCAACTCAACATGGTAAGATTATTTCTTCACTTCCAAAGGCTCTATTTTCTAGTTGATGCTTACTTATTCAGATCTCTATTCCAGAGTAAACTATTCTACCAGATAGATGATCCCTTGTTGATATGTTTTTTAATAACCCTTGATGGTAGATTGGCTTTGCCTTCATGTTATCAGCATTCATTAGCAAGGCATCTTCATCCACAACAGCGGGCTTCTCCATCTTCATTATCGGCTTTCTGACTCAGGTAATGCCCCCCATTGATAGCTACAACTGAAGTACCTATTCAATCTATTTGATGTTGCAACTGATTTGTATTTTTGTTTTAGCTTGTTACGGGATTTGGATTCCCTTACTCTGATGACTATTCCCAAACTTACCGTCGCATCTGGTCACTATTTCCACCTAATCTTCTCGCTAAAGGTCTAGATCTGCTTTCTTTGGCTACTGAAACTCCACAAGATCCTGGTATCAGTTGGAACAAACGGGGAGACTGTGCACCAAACGATGACGAGTGTGTCATTACAATGGTATGCAGATATTTTGAGTGACTATCTAAGAAAATATTGGAAACAATATATTTCAAAATAACATTACTGTCATTTCATTTGTCGTTGTTCTATATTTGTCCTCTTCAGTCCTTTTTAATTTTCCTCGTCTCATATATAAAGAAATATATTATGTTCTCTTTTGGCCAAGTAACTTTCCTGTTCTTCTGACAGAATGATATCTACATATGGCTCGTGGCTACATTCTTTCTGTGGTTTGTTTTAGCTATCTACTTTGATAATATAATCCCAAATGCATCCGGTGTAAGAAAACCAGTGTTTTACTTTTTAAAACCTGGATATTGGACAGGGAGAGGTGGAAACAGGGTGGAAGGTAACTTAAATTTGAATTTGGACTTTGTATCAATCTTCATTAGCTTGTTTGCTGTTCATGATTGACACTTTCCCGTCATCTATGCAGAGGGTGGTATTTGTAGCTGCATGAGATCACTACCACCACAGGAGCATGCTACACCAGATGATGAAGATGTTCTTGAAGAGGAAAATACTGTGAAGCAGCAAGCAAGGGAAGGAGCGGTCGATCCAAATGTTGCAGTTCAAATTCGCGGTCTGACAAAAACATATCCTGGAAGCAGACAATTTGGTTGTTGTACATGCAAGAAAACAGCTCCTTATCACGCTCTTAAGGTAAAGAGTATGCACAGGCCATATATTTTACTTTTCAAAACTCCAAAGTCAGTCTTCATCAACCCATTATATAAGGGCCAGGTTCAGATCCTTCCGCCTACTTATGCACAACATAAAATAATATAGATATGATTATGCGACATATTTTAATATAATTTTAGAGGGTTTTTTCTGCTTGTGGTTTCTAAGATAGAAGTATGAAAGAAATGACCAATTGCTTTATAGTTCCTTAGGATGAAGATCTTAGGGAAGTTTTTCTTATTTCTGATATGACAATTTCTTGCTGTAGTATATTTGGGTTACACCAGGCAGAGCCCTCCCTAACGCACACCCATGGGCTACACAACCCGGGGTATCCCTCTCTTGCGGACTAGTTAGTAGATGGGTAGTAGAGAATCCTGCACAAAGAAACCTACATTAGGGGGCATATTTCGGGTTCAAACCCATGACTCATGGTCATGAGCCTTGCTCACTGGTTTAAGATAGGAACCTGATCTTAGGAAAGTTATCCTTGTAATTTTCCATAATTTTTCAATGCAACTGCTCAATACTTTTATCACTTTCTTTCATTTGCAAGATCTTGGTTATGTGTGCATGGTGAAACTTTGGAAGATGTATATTCCAATTCAATTTATAACTGTAAATAATTAAATTTGGTTGATCCATAATTGAGCGGTTCCCTTCCATATTAAGTAGTTGATCCTGACTTCAGGATATGTGCTTTACGTATGCCGAGGAACATATTCTCCCCTATTGGTTCTTTATTCAAGCTATTCATCTCGTGTTGCAATTTGCAAGATGATAAATCCAATGACCATAATATGTATTGACTTATGGTTTATGTGGATTTATTGAACATAATAACCATTGCTTATTTGTATATCACCTCTAGGGCCTGTGGGTTAACTTTGCAAAGGATCAGTTGTTTTGTCTTCTTGGACCCAATGGAGCTGGAAAAACAACAGCAATTAATTGTTTGACTGGCATAACACCAGTGACTGGTGGTGATGGTAGTAGTTTCTCTCCCTCCTTGTATTTTTTGTATCCCATAGCCATAATTGGTTTGTTGAAGCAAAGACATGTATTAAATTTTAAACTGCCTTGTTTACAGGATTGATTTATGGATATTCCATTCGAAGTCCCACTGGAATGTCAAACATCCGAAGAATCATAGGAGTTTGTCCCCAGGTACTATATATATATATATATATATATATATATTATCAACAGTACAAATATGGATACTAACTTCTATTGAAATTTCATGTATTTTGTAGTTTGACATCCTTTGGGATGCATTGTCTGGTCAAGAACATCTCCACCTCTTCGCTAGCGTTAAAGGTCTACCTCCTTCTTCAATCAAATCAGTGAGTGCCACCTTCACGCTTCCTTTGTTATTACTCTTTGTACTGAACTTTTGTTACCAGTTCAGACCCATGTATCCATTTGCAGTTTTAGTGGATAATGTAATGTGTTATAGATCTTATACTTTTTCCACACAAGCTCAACCTAACCTGAATGTGTTTTGCACTTCGCTAAGTAGTGTGTTTTAAGAGGATCGGTTCTGCTGAATTGCAGGTTGTGCAGAAATCTTTAGCAGAGGTAAGACTCACGGAAGCTGCCAAAATGAGAGCTGGGAGCTACAGTGGAGGAATGAAGCGCCGACTTAGTGTTGCAATTGCCCTTATTGGTGATCCGAAGTTAGTAATTTTGGATGAGCCGGTATGCAAATTTGAATGATCCCTTTCATATAGTTTTAATCGGGTTAGTCTGGATGGAAAATAAAAACCTTGTACTTGTATCTCTCTATGATTTACAGACAACCGGAATGGATCCAATAACAAGGAGACATGTATGGGACATAATAGAGGATGCAAAGAAAGGGCGTGCCATTGTCTTAACAACACACTCAATGGAAGAAGCTGACATTCTAAGTGACCGCATAGGAATCATGGCAAAGGGCAGGCTCCAATGTATTGGAACCTCGATTAGGTTGAAGTCACGGTTTGGTACTGGTTTTATTGCTAACATTAGCTTCATTGGGAGCAAGGATGGACAAACTTCTCCTAATGGACAAACTTCTCCTAATGGACATGCAACTTCTGATGGAGATGTAATTGCTACACCTCATCATGAGGCTGTCAAGCAGTTCTTTAAAGATGTAAGTTGAGGACATTTTTTGACATTTTTTTCCTTTCAACTTACAAAAGGTTGCTTATAATTTTAGATATTTTCTTACAGCATTTAGGAGTAGTCCCAAAAGAGGAGAACAAGGCCTTCCTGACTTTTGTTATTCCTCATGATAGAGAGTCAATTTTGACGGTAAGCCTGTTCTTGCTTTTCTACTTCAGACTTTATGTATTTAACTGTTTTCATTCTTCATGAAAAGTTGAAAACATTTTTTCTGCACTGATGAGATTTCAGTAAGATAGGGTTACAAGTACTGTAATCAGATTTTACCAGCTACTGGAAACATGGAATTAGAATTCTCGTATACTAAAATTTGAAGGATAAGCCATGCACTCAACGAAGGCATGCCTATATTTTGCGTCATTGATCATAGGAAATGATTACAACAGTTATTCTATTGCTTTAAAGCAACAATACATCTCTTATAGGCTTATAGCACATGAGTCCTATTCCTTTTCTTGTTCTGCACTAATCTATGTTTCTTGGTTGTACTTTTGGGTTTTTCATTCCCTTCATGGAACTGAAATTCCTTGTATAAAAAAACACCTCTTATAACTATTGCCTTCTATTGATTCAATCATATATTTAAATGTGGCCAAACTACTTGTACTATCAGAATATCAAGATTATGAAACAAATTTCTTTGAAGAAATACATACTCATACATCATATGAAATTATTGAGAGTTCAGTTGCAATTTTGGCAGCTCTGTTTATATAAATGTATTTTCCATTGACATCATAATCTTGCACAGAATTTCTTTGAGGAGCTCCAAGATAAAGAAACTGAATTTGGTATAGCAGACATTCAACTCGGTCTTACAACTCTTGAAGAAGTTTTCTTGAATATAGCAAAGCAGGCAGAGCTTGAAACCGCTGCTGCAGAGGGGAGACTGGTAACTTTGACTTTGACATCCGGTCCCTCGGTTCAGGTATGAGCAACACCTCTTATATTATAATGCGCATTACTAGACTTCATTTTACATTTTACACATTAACTTGGTTTCGTTTTCCCTCCTCTCTTGCAATGATTACACAGATACCACCAGGTGCCAGGTTTGTGGCGATTCCAGGAACAGAGTCTGCAGAAAATCCTAGAGGTATTATGGTGGAAGTATACTGGGAGCAAGACGAGTCAGGTTCCCTATGCATTTCTGGCCACTCACGTGAAGTTCCAGTGCCTCTGAATGTTCCTTTAGGGGCTCCAGCAGCGGCCGCTTCTCGTAGGAATTTCTTGGGTAGGTCAGGGCCAGTACATGGAATCGTGATCGATCACTCCCTAATTACTGCTACTGATTTCCAGTGATACAGATGGTCTACATTCTTGTACAATTGATTTTGCCAAATAGCCTTTACTACAGTATAATGCTAAAATTTTCATAGGTTAAGTTCATGGTTTGCGGAGATTCTTTTTACAGGTACAGTATGTGCTATGTATTGTTTTGTACACTTCTTTTTTCATGTATGCCAAATAAAAATCAAATACAGATATTCCATTATGCATCAAGTGCATTTTGTACCGTTGGTTGTGTGATATTCCCCGGGTCTGATGATCGAGTTATAACTTGAATTTAGATAGATAAAGAGCTCGGTTAATAAATTCGTTAAGAGAGAAATCATATCTCTAACTAAAATGTTATTGACTTTTATATTCTATATTCACAGTAGGGTTGAACCATAATATACTTCAAATAGATCTCTTTCCCAAACTAATCATACTAACTAAACTAATACTAAGAGCTTTATAATCATCCCAACACCATTTGAGTCCCGTGTATACGTACAAAACCAAATCACTAGGGCTGTAAACGAGCCGAATCGAGCCTCATTTTGGCAGGGCTCGGCTCGGCTCGGGCTCGAACGAACATATACAACCAAGCTCGAGCTCAAGTTCAGCTCAATTCGGTTCACTTAAATTTCAATACAAATATTCATTTAAAATTAAATAAATAATAAATAATTCATTCAATAATAAGTGAGCCAACTTGAGATTGTCTCGACTTGATTCGGCTCATCTAATTTTATCATACATATTTATTAAAATTTTCAAAATTTATCAATACAAATACATAATAATTAATTAAATATTAAATGAGCCGGCACGCGAGCCTATCGAGCCTCAAAAGGTTAGGCTCGAGCTCGACTCGTTTATTAAACTATCCCAACCTTGAGCTCGATTATAACGAGCCTGAATCGAATATTTAACGAGCCGAGCTCGAGCGACTCGTTAAAAGCTCGGCTAGTTTATAGCCCTAATCATCACCAACGAAAAAAATAGTATGTAGACTAGATATTAACGTGACCTCAAGTATGAATAAGTCATATATTTTGGAGATAATTGCACATTATTATCTCCAATTATTACTTATTTTCATATTACTATCCCGAACTTTAAAACTTGATTCACATATATCCCAACTATTTTTTGTTACACTTAACTTCCGTTAAAGTTAAAATAATTGTGAGGTAAAAAGTCCAAAATGCCCCTATAATTTTCAAATTATTTGGTAAATATGAAATGACTATTTTACCCTCCATCGAATAACAAGCTAAACTTATGTTCAAGGGTGTCATTGGTCTTTTCAAATAAACAAAATTAATAAATACAAAAAATTAAAAACGGCTTGTAAAATTACTATGTTGACCTCTATCTTCAACCCCTCTCCCGTCCTTACCTTCTCCCTTTCATCTCTCTCCCTCTCTCAAAGCATATGATTGAAGTCCTAGGCTAAACCATAATCAAAACTGAAAGTGTTTATATTGATTGAATACTTGATAATGAATTACAATAGGATGTTCCTTTATATAGAGAACAATAGAATACAATAAGGAAATATAATACTAATCCTAATATGACAATAGGCAATATATAATATGGGTAATATATAATATAATAATATATCTAACACGCCCCCCGCAGTCGGAGCATGAGGAACGCTGAATGCTTTGACTGGAGCAAAAGTCTTCAAATAGAGTAGTCGAGAAGCCTTTGGTGAATATATCTGCAAACTTGAGAGATTGTGGTACATGAGACATGTGAACTTGACCTGCAATAAGTTGAACCATAATAGTGACCGAGATTGAGAAAAAGAAATCGAGAAGGGGTCGAGAATTTAGAAAAGAATTTAGGGTGATGAGAAATATAAAAAGAAAAGAAGGAAGAAGGACTGAAAGAGAGATTGACTAATAGAGGATGATAAGAATAGATAGAAAAGAAAAGAGAGAATAAAGAAGGGGGAAGCAACTACGTCATATAATGACGGTGCGGCAACTACGTCGATGCGAAATAATTTCAAGCAACTACGACGGTGCAGTATTATATTGAGAAAGAAAAATTGTATTTTTTATATTGGAAGAAGAAAGGAGAATATTTAGGAGATTTAATAAGAGAAGCAATTAATATGATAATAGAGCAATTATAGGATTTAACAAGAAGTGGGGAATAGAAAGAAGAAGAAAAAAAACAAAATTGTGAGAATAAGAGGGAAGAGAGAACAATTAGTTGGAGCATGTAAGGAAAGAAAATTTGAAGAAGAGATTGAAAATGAGACAAAATAAGGAAGAAGACGGAAGAAAATTTTTTTTTAAAGGAGCACCCCTATTTTGGTGCGTGAAGGAGTAAAAGGAGAAGGGAATAATTTCTCACGAGCTCTCTCAGAAATGTCGACCACGGTTTGGGCCCGAGAGGGACCCCGGACCCCGTGGTTGACCACGGGTTGATCCAAAAATTCCCACAAAATCGTTAAAACGCCATGAAATCTGCGCAATAATACTCAGAGTACCCGTGAGGCATGGAGAGGCTAGAATGATGTAAAGTCTAACGTAAACGGATAGAAATAAGGGTTAATATGGGAAAAAGGGTCGGCAAAAACACGTGAAGATGCTTACGCATCACTCATGTAGCCTGTCCCTGAGCCAATCATTGCCGTTATGGCTACCCTATTACAGAGAACGTTAGGCATATGTCAAACTCAGATGTTGACTACATAGTGATCACAAAGACTCCTTGGTCTAAGGATACAATGACAAACTACGACA
>JAYMTP010006366.1:0-12174 GCA_036897365.1 Geranium brycei | reverse complement strand
TTATATAGCAAGGGCATTTTGGACTTTTTATAAACCACATCAGTTAGATCTAACAGAATTGAACTTAAGTGTAACGTAATGAAACTTAGGGAACCGAGAAAAAAAATTTCAAACTTGGGTGACTAATCCTGGAATGAGATTTCGACGGGTGTACTGATATGTAATTATCCCTACAAAAAACTAGACCGAAGTTTTTTTCTTTCATGGATCATGAAGTTTGTACATACTCCCTTCATCCATCTCACTATTTGCAAGAATTAGCAAATTAAATTATTGTGCTCCCAAGTCTTCTCAAATTGTTACAACTAGTTCATGGTAGGATATATTGTTAATCAGTATTTAATTATCGGGAGATGAGACGCTTATATTGGGACAGTGGGACTGGTCGCATGCTTATCTAATCTGTTCAATTATGATTATTTTTTGCAGGTTACGGTTCTTGGAACTTCTGGGCTTTCTGGATCATATGTTGAGCAGCGATCATAGTTGATGAAAGTTTGCAAGCTTCTTGTGAAATCATGTCATTTAACGGTTGGAGACTTGTCTCCAAGAAAACTGTTTTTGTTGTATTTTCAGGGCAAATAAATTGTCTGTACTGGTGAAGCATTTATATGCTCACACCTCACCCCAAAAATAAGCACAACTATCGGTTTTCTTTAACGCTGTTGGCTTGATTTGATTTGTTTGATAATGCTGGCAAGACATGTGAGATTTACAGGAGAAATAGTTTCTAGCAAATTCAATATTTTCCATGCATTTTTTAAGATTCAAACTCGGTTTGTTAAATATTCGACTTGAGCCGTTGTAATTGTTACGCTGAATTCAAACTTAAAGTTCAGTTTGTTTAATAAATCAATGGAGTTTGAATTTAATTTTTTAAAATTTGATAGACTTATTAGTCCATATGTTCATCATTTATTTTTTATTTAATTATGGCATGGGAAAATACATATTACCCCTCATTTAACTATACGTCACGCTTAACTAACCATTAAAATTACATAATGATGTCATTTTGATATAAAAGTTCCCAGCGACTCCAATGGCCCTCCGGCTAGATTTTTCTATAATTTTTGGTCGAGTTCATCTCCACCTTATCTTAGATGGCCAGAATCAAAATTGTTCCCCAAAATAAAATGTAAGTTTTTGTAATCTCGTTTGAACAATGCAAATATTTTTCAAAACCGGGTTCATACCTGATTCGACTCGATTACATCCCTACTCATTGCCCTCCAAACGCAGCATAAGAGTCATTCTACCAAATACAAAAAAAAAATAACAGCAGCAGCAGCAACAACCAATGCTTAACATTTCAGATTAGCAACAAAATGATAATCAAAATTCCTCATGCCATTTACATATCCAATTGTTGTTTCCCACATTCAAGCCACAAAAAGGAAGCATTTCTCCAACCTCTAACCATAAAACTAATCTTTCGCACCCGGTGTTCAAGTGCTTGAACTTGTGGCCTGGTCGTCAAAGTTTGAGTCACGCCCGCGATATTAAAATCTTAACCTTCAAAAATACCACAAATGACTTGATGCCTCCCAAAGAGCAATTTCCCCTCCTCTCCCTCGTCTTTAATCAAAAAAGCACCGGAAAGGTTTTAGAGAAAAATGCTTGCAAAAATTTCACAGTTCATGAGTACTTGCTCATAGTGATTGCCTTTTCTTTTGGTCAATCACGCTCTAATAACACCCGAGACCCACGGAACGATCAGTGGTGCTTTCGGGTGGGAGTTCCTGTAAGATTCAGAATAATTGTCCTTAAAATTCAGTTTCGGTTGTTCTGCCTGCATTCGACACAAAAACACATGATATTGAATTGAGTTCAGGTCAATCAACTTCCAACAACCAAAGTATCATACTAATAAAAGGTAGTAGACAGATACTTACGTATTTCAGCCAGCATTCGTTAAGCTTGTGTTCATACTTATCTGGTGAATAGCATCCCGACTCAGAAGGGCAGTAAACCCATATGTTGCATTTCTTTTGATCTGGGTTGGCCTTTTTGGCTTGGTTCAAGCAAGCTTGACAACAATCCGCAGCGCTCTCTCTATGATGTGTAAGTCCCCATCTCACGGCCGCACCATCATAGTCAGTATGAAGCTCAGCATTGCACTCTGGAGGAACTGGCCTGCCTGGTAATGGGTCCTCCTCTGAAGAGAATAAGTAACCGAATTGAATATTATGGATATTATTTCATAATCATGTATCTAAACACATTTTGAACCAATAAGTCCTGAATAAACTGATCTGATTTCGTGGCAGATAAGTAAACACGAGGTAAATTAACCGATTACCGATCTCTTCTTCACCCTCTGGTTTATCGTCGTGTTCCTCGTGGGCGACAACATCAGGTATCCACAGGCCAATTTCTTCCTTCAGCACTTCCCACTTAGATTCTAGGGCTTTTTTTAGGATACCTATATAGATAAATAAAAAATCATAACAAAGACAAATGTGGTCAAAAAATGGTTTTGGTGAGCGTTATATGTTTCAGCATAACTGATCTTAAATCTCTATTTCTATTTGTGCCAAAAGACACGGTTCTTAAGTGCAGGGAAAAAAATACCAGCTTCCTCTGGTATAACGGTTGAATTCGAAAACCTTGCTCTGAGTGAATCTATCTTTTCCTTGCGCCAGCTTTCAACCACTTCTGTTTATTGACAAAATAGTAGCAACACAATAAGTACCCAAAATGAGCCAAAATAAGATGTTCACCAACTTTCAAGTACTTTGAAAATTCAAAATGGTACAATTTTGAATAGAAATTAAAAAATGGTAGAAAGCTAAAATTATCCTACAGAAATGTGTTCGACAGAGAACTGAGTTAAATTTTTCGTAAAGGGTTTCACTCATTAGTCAACACAAAGATGGGAATGAAGTCATATTTGCAAATAATAGGCTTATGAAGTCACGAGCAATTTCAACAACGTGCTGTACAAGTAGTCACTCATCATAACCGGTAGATTAATTTAAATCATGGTTATTTGATGATAGAATCCAAAAAAAATATTTTACACTGACCAAAAGTAAACCACGACGACTGGCAGTGAACATAATTCACTTCAACGAAGCTATCAGAAAACTTCTTATATACCATCCGCCAGGCTACTGAAAGATACGCAACAAAACCAGAAGATTGAATATTTCAAAAAGAAGAAACAAATATGAAATGCCACTAAATGGATCATACGTAACAGAAGAAAAGAATGAACTTTTCTGTAGGATAAGATTCAGGACACTTAGGTCATAACAAATACAGAAGAAACTAAACTTAGCACATCTCAGCTAATGCAAGCCTCTTGTCTACACACCACAAGATTCCATCAGCGTCCAACAAGCATTCAGGTCTAATTCAGATTCATCATTCATGTATATCATCCAACTCCAAGACACCCTTTTAGATTTCCTCCTAAATTCACCATATTACCCTGATATTGATATAAATATTATATTTTTGACCCTATCCAATTTATTAGTTCTCCTTGCTGATTTCCATCATAACCCTTCTAGCCTACTTCATTCACTTCGGAATTTATAACTAAAAACAGCCCATTCAAGAGACTTCTCACTGCCAATGCATTTCCATGACCGTCAAAATTTTCTTGCAAAAACAAATACCCGTTTTCTGCCAAATACTTCAATCCCCAACGGCAACTTCTTCCAACCAAGAGAAAGAGATCATATATACATGTCTTTATCTACAGCTAATGGTTATCCATTATCAAAATCAAGAAAGTGCACAACAAGAGAATATTCACCAACCTCGTTGCTCATGCGACTTCGCGCTAGAGTTAAGGCTCTTCAATCTCTCCAAAATCTCATCTGTTATCATCTGCTTCGCGGCCACTGACAATTCACTTTCAAATTCTCCTCTCGAAAGCTCCTGCTTCAATACCTTAACCTTTCGCCACAAAAAAAAAATGATAAATTAGCCTGACTAAACTCAATATCTCAAAAAACCTAAAATGAATAAATAACAAACACATCAAATCCAAAATGCTCTCACCAATTCAATAAGCCTCACTGGTTTGTAGGCTCTCCTAATCTTAATAGACTCTTCCATTTTACTAAGCTGATATGGAGTGTACTTAACAACTGAAAGCCAAAAATTACCAAATAAAAACACAGAATCACCATATGGTTCCTTCAAAAACCAAAACATTGAAAAACGCATCACAGAATCAGTCTCAGAAGCAATCAAGAACAAAAACCTGAAATTGAGAGGTTCTCACCAATTTTGGAATCGTTATTGTAGATGTATATAGAAGCATACAGAGAACGAAGAACATAGAGAGCAACAATGATATTCACAGAACAAAGAACAATAGTGGTTCTCTTGTAGGTCCATGAACAGCCCCATCTCCCTCCACCTCCACCTCTCGCCATCTCCTTCTTCACCTTCATTCCGCCATATCCACACACCCTTCTTCTTCTTCTTCTCAGAGGCAATTACACGAACACGTAGCAGACGATCAAATTTTTTGCTTTTTGGGGCAGAATCTGGGGAGATTCGTTTGTGGGTATTGTAGATCAGTGAGACAAACAGCAGATCGAAACAAAAAGACGGAAACTTTTTTTGCTAGTTGTGAACACGCAGACTCACGGACCCTGAAGCATTTGCCATTTTTTTCCCAGCGAAAAAGGAGATCAGTAAAGTGTGAGAGAGAATGTGTTGTGGTGACTAATTCCAATGTTGGTTTTGTTTTGTATTGTTTGGTGTTTATGTGGTGGAGATGTAATTAATGTTCTTTGCTTTGTGCTAATCAATGATTAAGGATGAGTTAATTATGTTTACTATCATACACTAAATAGGGCATGCTTGGTCCAAAGTCACACCGAGCGGTTGAGCATCAAACTATTTTGGTCTTATAAATTTTTTTTTGACTTATCCTATTAGTATATGATTAACTTTGTTATTTTTAATCGACAAGTTGTGTATCAAGATTTAGACTCTACTTTTTATAATAATTAACGGGTATGAAGTTTTTCTTTTAACTTCAAACTCGTATAGATCTAAAGTCTCACGGAAGAACGTCGGTACACGGAAAAATAAAAAAATTGATGAACTTGAGTTGAAAAAAACTAGTTTTAAATTTATTTATATTTTTTTTGAAAGAAAGGTCTGACTCTTATTATTAAATCAAGTCATTATACAATACACGAGTGACAGAATTCGAAAAACAACCGCTCTCAATCTCACAATAAAAGCCTGAGCTGGACAAAATTGGCATCGAATGTGCGGCCATATTTTTTAATCGTTGCATAAAAAACACGAAAAAATTAACATAATAATTAAATAATTGCAAACACTCGGCTAGGACCAAATCCGCCTGCGACTGTATCACCCTCTGTCTAATTATCGGACTCGTTAGGCTGCCACAAGACTACGCCAAATATAGCTCGGGTTGGAGCCAAGCAGTGATGATAAAAATTTTCCTCCCGAGAAATAGCGAGCCTTGAAAACCTCCAACAAATTCGGTTGAGTCAGAAACCTCCAACCTTGCTTACCGAGTAATGTCATGTTAAATTTCCGAAATCGTAAGAACTCAATCATTTATGAGCACATGGTTAATTATTTTAATTTTATAAAAAGTGGTTATGAACTTATTATTTTGGTGTAAAATATATATATTTGTCTAAAATTGACTAAAATGCTTTAAATTAATCAGATTGCTATATGGTTTGTGTTAAATTTGTGCAAGTAATCCAAAAAAGACCACTTCAATAATTCAACAAAATTCCTATTTATCACTCAACAAAATCATCCTTCGATTGGCCGCTTCTCACATCTCATCCTAATCATCCAGGCTACACTCCCCTGCGGTTCGCCACACACCCCTCCACTACGACCTCACCAATTCAACGAACCATAACACGCCACGTATTGAACCACCAGTTCATTCCAAAATCAGGAAAAAAAATCAGAGGATATTCTGTAGAGATCCACCACGCGGCACCCTCTGATTGGCCAGTCTGCGACGCCGCAGAGATATATTATATGGTGCGCGCATCGATAAAACTGGACAAAATAAAAATGTCTCCTTTTTCACCGTTCACAGAAGCTTTCTCTTCTTCGTCTCGAATTCGATTTTCTTGGGGAAGGAACGAGTTGAGCTTGTGCTGAATTGGGTTTTGAAGAGGGAGCGATGTGGGGTTTTGGCGGGAGGTGTTATTGGGGGAGGAGGGAGAGAGAGAGAGGTGGCGGGAAAATTGGGGGTGTTGTGGTGGTGTTCGCGTGGTCGTCGAGTGAGGAGAGGCAATTGAGGAGCTTCGTTGAGCTCTACTCGTCTCTGGGGTGGGATTCGATCGTCTGTCACTGCGAATTTCTCAATATGTGAGTTCAGTTTCCATGGGTTCTTTGTGTTTTGGTTCGAGCTTTGCTGGTTCATTGTGGTTTTGGGTTTCTGGGTTTGATTTGATTTCGGGTGTTTTTGTTTTGTGGGTGTTGAAGGGAAATAGATTTTGGAGGGATTTTCGGGTTTTGAGGTTTTGGTGATCTTGTTGGATTGAATTTGCTTAAATTGCTGATATCATGTCCTTTATTTCCTTTTGTTATGGGGATTATAATTGTAGCTTTGGGGTTGTGAAATTTATTGGATTGAAATGTTGGACTTGGAGATGATTAGTGTGAAATATGGAGAAACTATTGGTGGAAAGAATGTGGGGAAAAATCAAAATTGTATTTTTTCCCTTCCTTTTCTCCATGTATTTTGGTGGTAGATTGGTTTCTTTGGTATCCACGGCAGTATGTTTTGTATAATAAAGAGTATAAAGTTTAGGGTGGGTAATTGAGTTTGTAGGTAGCTGCTTTTTGGCTAATTAAGTGGCAGGCCAAAAGTGAGTAGTGTAGTCGCAAAATTGGGTATCTAAATGATTAATTCTGTAAGTGGTTTCATAATGGGGTGGGAAGGACCATTAGGACCCAATTCATATGTGAGTGGACCAGTGGAGTTTAGATAATGGAATTAAAGCATGTTGGATTATGGGGGAGGATTAGTCATAATGATGGGATGTTATTAGTGCTTCTGAATTATGCTTTGCTATGACCATCTGTTAGTGTGTGTTACTGCTAATGAGTGGCCTGCTCTAGTATTTTGTGTTATATCATATACATAGATATAACCACTTCAAATTGCGCAAAGTAAGTTGAAGTTCGGGAATTTCTTGGTAGATATTCTCTTAGCTACTTGTAAGAATATATTTTAATGGTGTTTGAGCTTACACTTAAGAGTTATTCGGAGAGCTTCGATCATTCCCTTTTATGCCATTCATACACCACAATGACCTTGGCATCTGTTACCTGTGTAGGTTCTTCCCTGACAAAGCTACAACTCTAGCATTTGACATTGTCAATGAACTCGTTGAGGTCAGTGTCATGCAAGTTTTCCATCTACAGCAAAGACATATATTAATTAGGGTTCAATCTGCTAATTTAATATTCATTTCTGCTGAAGAAACAGATTGATGTTTTATATTCTAGCATTCATGTTTATACGTTTAAAACTCAATCTTTATTCTCTTGAACTTATAATCTGCTAATTTATTTTTTGATGTACAGGAGCTAAAGATTAAGCCATGCCCTGTAGTCTTTGCATCGTTTTCTGGTGGTCCGAAAGCATGCATGTACAAGGTTCTTCAGGTAGACTCTTCTAAGCTGTGGATACACCATATTACATCCATTTAAATATCAGCATAAATTCTCCTTTTCATGTAGGGAAGCAGTCTATTGATCAATGACTAGGAAACTGAATTACATTGGTTTCACTGAATCACTAATGCAGTTATGTTCTATTGCAGATAATTGAGGGAAAAAGCGATCCACAATTGAATATGGTATGCATCTTCTTTTGTTGCTGATACACTTCGTTGTTTATTTTTTCTATGCTTTTGGTGTATCTGATGTCATCTTGCCCAAAGGCGGTTTTTGGGAACTTAGCATACTATGGCTTAATTACTAGGGATAATTGCAGATAGGTACACTTGTCGAAACAACTTTTGCACATAGGTACACAAAACTTCTTTTTTAGCTTGGCAGGTCACCTAAAAATCTTATTTATGCATTTTTTCACATAAGTACACAAAAAAATTTGCCTAAATTTGCAACGGTTAGGTGTGCCTAGGTGCAAAAAAATATTTAGGTGACCTGGCTAGTTAAAAAAAAGTTAGGTGTACCTATATGCAAAAGTGGTTTCGGCAGGTGTGCCTAGCTGCAATTATCCCTAATTACTACACTAATTTCAACAGTCTAATTGTGCCTTTCCTATAAGATTTGGATAACTCTTTTGCATATCAGAATGAAAAGGTGTGGCTAATATAGTTTTGTTTAAATGTCTCTTATGATTGATAACTTTGCTACTCAATTATTTTCTTATGTTTTCTTCTTTTTGGTGAAGGATGATTATCGACTGGTCAGGAGCTGTATCTCTGGTCATATTTATGATTCTAGTCCAGTAGATTTTACCATCGATCTGGGCTCCAAATTTATTCTTCACCCTACTGTTCTCAAAATGTCCCAACCTCCAAGATTAGTGTCATGGATAGCACACAGAATTGCATCTGGTCTCGATGCTCTCTTCCTTAACAGGTTCGAATCACAACGTGCTGAGTATTGGCAGACTCTATACTCCTCGATTGTAAGTACACACGACAGCTGCTTGAAGATCGCACTCCAGTTTATATCATGTTATTGACTTCTATTCTTATGCAGAGCATGGGCGCTCCATATTTATTTTTTTACTCGGAAAATGATGAGCTTGCTCCCTATCAAGTTATATGCAATTTCGCTCAACGACTACAAGATCTCGGAGGTGATGTTAAACTCATCAAGTGCAATGGCTCTCCTCATGCAGGTTTGTTCCTGAACTTGATGAATATGTTTAATCTTGGCTTAATTAAATTTAGGGAAAATTGTAAAAAAGTGGATTTGACCTTTCAATTTTGCAGGAAGTGGCTGTGAAGTTGCCACTTTTTTTTGCAAAATGTGTACATTTGTCCAAAAAATGACGAAAATGCCCTTCAAATATTTTTTTGAAAAATCAAAACAAAAAAAATATTTTTTCAACTCGAGTTTGCCGATTTTTATTTCTACTCCGAAGTCAGAACTCATCTAGATTTGAAGCTTCACGGAAGGACATCAATGGCATGTGAGAGAATAAAAAAACCGATGAACTCGAGTTGAAAAAATACTTTTCAAATTTTAATTTTTTAAAATAATTGATTTCAAGAGCATTTTCGTCATTTTTGGACAAATGTACACAATTTGCAAAAAAAATATATGATAAGTTCACAGCCACATTTTGCAAAATTGGAAAAGTTTATGGCGACTTTTTGCAATTTACCCTTACATTTACCTGCTCCTCGAAAGTTATTCTGATCATAGCCGGAAAGTTGTCAAGCTTTAATCATTTCTCATATGATATATGTTTCCACTATTTATTACAGGTCATTTTCAGGTATATCCAGAACACTACAAGGCTGCTGTGACCGAGCTTTTCGGTAAAGCAGCAGTGGTTTATTCCAAGCAAATTCACCTCCACGATGGAGAAAGATTGGGTGCAGATGGAACCCACGAAGAGATCTCCGAGTCAATCTCCAGTCTGAGAGAACAAGCACTTAGCTCCAACCCGAGGTTCCAAGAAGTTGGCCTTGCGCCAAGCGATCATTTATTTATACCCAACTCTTTGGAGTACTACGATGGTAGAGATGTCGGATCCATACACGAAGAGAGCAAGGAAGGTCTGATTCATCTGCCTAGCAGACCGAGCATCAACGCTCACGGCCTTCTCGGTCAAATCCTCTTTGACGTCTGTGTTCCCAAGAACGTCGAAGACTGGGATGTAGGATCGTCAGCTGCGTTCAGCAGACAGCCGTTTGCTTCTGCACGAAGGTACTCGCCTTTTAACCCGATCAAATGCATGCGCCGCTCGAGATTGTGAGATTGGTCACTGATCTAAATGGTTGTTGCAGAATAAAAGTGGCCCAGGAGATGTGTAAATATTTGCATAATGTTGTTTTGTAGCTGTGAGAATAAAGATTTTTGGCATACTTAAAACCGATGAGCTTTTGTTTCAATTCTACCACAAAATGTACAGCTACTTCTCTTACTAATGTAATTGAATAGTTAAGTTAAGTTCGTTTATATTTTTTTTTACTTGCAGCAAAGTAAAGCAACAAATAACGATCCTAAAATTTACCTGGTTCGGTAACAATACATTGCTTACGTACATAAGTTGCCTAATTAGTGTATTCGTATTGAGAGATCGAAATGCAATCATCAATTCAGTTTGATAGGAAGCACGCTTGTTTAATATTTAATTGTATTATATTTTTAAATTGGGATAAGTAAACACAAATATAAATTACCTATTTTCACATCAATACAAATTTTGAAAAAAACATCAACCGACTATGTTATAAATTAGACACGATATTAACATGATTTGAAGCAAAATCTCTCGCTCTCTTCACGCGATGAACAAATGGAACTGATTTTTTTAAAATATCTAAACTATCCTCTTACATTCATTTTCTTCTTCCTTGCCTATGTAAGACAATTTATCATTGGAACCATATAATGAAAACTAACCGAGTCAAATTCAAGTTTGATATATTTTTTCAAGTCGAACTTGAGTTTAAATGTAGAAGTTCGTTTCGGCATGGACTGAATAATTACACCTCAAGAATCGAAGTGGCAATTATAAAAAAAAAAAAAAAAAATGAACTGTGGTCCATGGAGTAAAGCTCCAAAACATTGGGGTCAATATTGTAAATACTGAAAAAACTGAACATTACAAAATGTTTTTTTTTAATTTTCTTAATACAGGGGCATTTTTGTCATTTTGACCAAAAACTAACACCGTTTGACTTTTGTGAGAAATTGGTAAACTTCGGGGGCATGTCATAACGCATTAGTGAAACGAGTGAGGTAAGTGAAAATCGCGTACACTACGAAGGAGGTAAGTGACATTTTCCCAATTTTCTAATAAACTAGTTTTTATTTCTACACTTACAAATCAACTAAGTCATGATGTGTGAGTTTAAAATTAGGGTTAATTGTGGATGCCTACTTATATAAATTGACCACTAACAAGAAGATGCAAACTAAATTTTTTTTGACACATGACTTAAATATTGATTATCCACTCCACCACGTTATCACAATGCTAATTTTCTTTCAAAATGACAATTCACCCTTATCATATATTTAAATCACTCCAAATTCGGCCACCAAACTTTGAAAATTTCGGAAGTCTCGAAATTCTTCTAGATTTAACCCCAATTCCTCCAGATTTTAAATTTTAATTATGAAAAAAGATAAAAAAAAACTCTTTTATGCCTTTGAAATTTTCAAACCATTGAATTTGGGAGATATGAAACCAGAAATGAGAGAGGGGAGGAGAAAGAGAGTAAAATGATAGTTTTGAAAATTTAAAAGACACAAATTAATTTTTAGGCCACATGCAAATTTTTTTTAAAAACTTTACATAACCTATATGAGAAAGTGAATTCTTAAAATGTACCTATCTGTAATTATTTCAACTAAAAAATCCCCAATTGAACTGAACCTAACACAATAAGGGGAGCAAAATCAAAATGATCTATTAGATAAAATTGTACAACACTTTGCTATGGACTATTATGGAGGTGTAGCGCTCGATCACTATGAGAAGAGCGATGAGTAGTGTAGAGATTCAAGAAGATAACAAAAATGTAATTTCACATACTATTTTGAAAGTAATGAACTTTTGGACTTTTTATATACAAATTATGTTAAATTTAACAAATATGAATAATTGAATATAATGGTATGTGATTGTCCCTAAAATCAAGTGCATACAAATACAAGAAAATGTTACCATAAAAAAGATCATTCATCCCAAAATTGAAAATTTGAATTTAAACAGTATTTTACACTCTCATTATTTATATAATAAAGGGATAATAACACTTTGTTACACTTATTTATAGCAAAATGACACTTTCATACCTTAACTACTTTTCTTTCTTTTTAGTACCCTGACAATTTTTTTGTGACAACCTATGCTAAAATGACTAAAATACCCCTGGTTAAAAAATCAGAATAGAATTGGTCTAATTTAATTTATCAAACCATATTTAAAATGGTTCAAATTTAATTTTAGATTTGGGGGTATAATTTTAATTGCAT
>JAYMTP010006365.1:0-12179 GCA_036897365.1 Geranium brycei | reverse complement strand
AAAATTAGCGTGTGTTTAGTTAGTTAGTTAAGTTCATTAGGCCGGGTTGGTCCGGACACCCTACTTCATGTTTGCAACCCGGCCTGTGATATTTATATGGTGCCCGTTCCCGGCTCGGGTCACTCCGAGTTGGGACTATGAGCGGACGGGTTGGTCCGAATCACGGGTTGGACTGGATTGTCCGAACATTTATGCTCACCCTTGGTTGTGGCAGTGGGTATCACCTGGACCTCTAGAGGCCACCAAAAAATTAAATAATAAAAATATTAATTATTGGGAAAAATAAAATATTTATTTAGTTTTAAGTAAAATATTATATAGGGTAATGTAGTAGGTACCCGATACAGACGTCATGGGTGTACTTAATTTTAGTGAGAGAATTGAATGCTGCAAATCCAAGTGAGGGACTGTAAAATTGTAAATAGTAAAAAAGTTAAATAATTGGGGATGTGGGGTTAAATAGAAAAATGTGATTAAGCAAGAGATTTTGGTTTATTTAGTAATGCAGCTGTCATGCAATGAGTCTGTGCACAACTATAATTAGTATCGGTTTAAAAAATAAAATAAATGTGGAGTCTTTTGTTTGTGCTCTGCAGTAACATCAAGTTCCAAATAAGGTGGCTGTGGTTTTTGTTTTGTATTGACATTGTTTGGTTTTCTAAAGAGTCACAATTTGATCTTTTAGATTGATATTACATGTTAGAAACCCGTGTGGGATGTGTAGTACTTTTTTCGTGTACCACCCAAACTAAAAGTTGACATAATTATAGATAAATATATTTGATTAAATATTATTCTCTAACTAGCTATCTTTTGTCTATAAATACACCAACTTTCATTTTCATACATTTAAAGTGTCTTTCTTTATTTTTGAGAAAACTTTGGTGTAACATTGAAAGTCATTTTCCACACTTTATGTCAAAATTTTGGTAGATTTTGTTATTCTTACCCTATTTGTAATAAGATATAAGCTGAAGTATCACTAATTAATAAATATTTTTAAGTTATACCTATAAATTTAAAATTTTAAATAAATTGGACTTGTCATAAGTAAAGACAATGAATTGGGTAATTTCTTAACCTGTTTAATTCAATCGGTTAATTCTTCTCAGAAAGAATAAAAAGCCTGTTTTTGTAATTAACACATGTTTTGTTAAACCGCTCATAAGAATCATATTCTAACTTTGTTTTGGAGAATATCCAACCAGAGCCTCCACTGAATGAATAACTCTAATTCTAACATGTGGGTAAAAAGAATGATTAAACAAGAAAATCCAAAACACAAAATACACATACCGTATCATTACTTAAACAAACAAGAGAATTGGATTCTAATGGATAAAAAAGAAGTTAATATTGGGGTGAAAAGTGAAAAAAGAAGTTGGGAAGCGTGGAGGAGAAGGTGGAGGGCCTAGGAAGAGTTGGTGCAGGTGGGATCAGGAGAATAGGGACAGGTGAAGGAGGTTGAGATCTATGTGCAGTGACATTTTGAGCTTTTTGGAGGACATGAATGTAGAAATTTCGAAGGCCATGGACTTTACTCACATATGGTACATTTCTAACTCGCATCAATCCTTGCCTTAGTTTTTCATCAGAATCCAATGCCCTCTCTCTCCTTTTTGGACTTACTTGGTTGGTGAAACTTCAATTCCCTTTTTTCATCTCTTGTCTTTTAACATGCTAGCTGGTAATGAAATCCACTCTCAAAAGCAAGGTTCATGTTTAATACAGGGGTATTAAAAGCTCAATTTACCTAAAAGTTTAAACTGATAGGTGAAAGTTCAGAGTGTTATATAATATGATGAATAGATCCACGTCTTTTAGGTGTGGTACTCTAGCACCCTACTCACACAAGCCGGGTTGAAGCACGTGGAAACAAATGAGCGGGGTGCAGGTACAGAATGGACACCCTCCAGTCCATGCGCTTAAGCCCGAGGTCACATCCAACAAAAAACCAAACGCTGATACCATGTCAAAATCTCAATTCACTTAAAAGTTCAACCTGATAGGTAAAGACCTAGAGTGTTATATAAGCTGGTGAATAAATCCACATCTTTTAGATGTGGTACTCTAACAATATGACTACAATATAAATGATATAAAAATTAACTAATGTTAGATAATAGTATGATTAGGAAATGAGAATGACATTCACATACTTTTGAAGTGAGTTGCTGAAAAAATATTTGAAAGAGTATCAAAGGTTATTATGATTCACATTTAAGTTTGATTTTCTTTTTAAGAAATATGTTCAGGCGGTTTTTAATCTATGCACTCCGAACAAACTTGCAATGTGAGAATTAAACTTTTGGATGGATTGATGGAGTTTGAAGAGACTAAGTGTACTACTTGCTTACTAAATTTCACATTCGGGGAGTTTCAAATTTATTCGGTGGGTCTTGCATCCCTTAGATGTAGATGTGACGGATTTTCTCAAACCTAAGGAAGTCAAAAGAGGCGCGCGGGAGGAAACAACAAGTAGTACAAATAATAATAAAAAAGACAACGAGCTTATGCAGAAATATACGTATTTGAAAGATAACCTTATAATGAATGCATTCTATGAAGTGGAGTGCACCCTTTAATGGAATAATGAAGTTCATACAATACTAATATGACCCTTTATATAGGTAAATATCGTATGAGGCGACATAAGATTAGAGCCTTGCACAAGTAGTGCACAAATCCAATATGAGGGTTCTTATTTAGAGCACCCTCTTAATTAGATGCAGATTCATGGAAATACGAAAATCTTGTGCACAAATAAAGTATCAGGACACAAGAATTTTAAGAGATGAACAATAAAATCGATAAAATTTTATCTAGACCGTAACATAAATTCAAATGCTTAAGTGTGTGTGTGTTGGATGCAGATTCATGGAAATGCGAAAATCCTTTGCACAAATAAAGTGTCAACACACATAAGAATTCTAAGAGATGAACAATAAAATCGATAAAATTTTGTCTAGACCGTAACATAAAATCAAATGCTTAAGAGTGTGAATGAGGGCTCAAATCTCATCAGATCAATTTCTCTTATTATTGTTTTACTGTGTTAATCATGTACGATACGGACAATAGAGTTTCATTTTTCTTATAAAAACGTCTTTGAATCAAAATTTTGATAATTTTCAAAATAAAAATAGTAATTTTTACTAGTACTATGCAAAATCATTTAAGCCATTATGCGTATCTTTCGATACATTAATGGCAAGTCTAGTATTCTAAAAATCTTCAACTTGTCTGACTAGTGCTTGTTTAATTCTCGACTAGTCTCTCGATTAATCCATCATCAATTTCTTGTTAATTGTTGAAATCGATTTTTTTTCTGATTAAGCCCTAACTAATATTCAATTAGACCATAAAAAAACCTTCTCACTTGACTTGTGCTTAATATTTTTTAGAAGATTAGTAAGCCTAATAAAATATGAAGAATAAATAATGAAAAGTCAAATAAGTGTGGGAGCATCGTTAGGTCAGTGCATGGTGATGTGGGCCTTTTTGTTTCGACCCTTTTCTTCTGCTCGTAGTACACATGACTCACTGTGTTTCGTTCGACCACACTAATTTACTTTATTTAATTTCAGAGTCAAAGACGTTTTTTGAATTTTCAATACAAAACACCACTTCACGATATTTTGAAATAAACGTGTAAGTCGGCACAACGGTAGATTTATGTTTCCAATCACCGCGACCGCAACTTCTTATTATCTGTGCTCTCTCCTACTTTTAGCACATGCATTTGTTACACATCTCACAACAATTAAATAAAAAAAGAAACCACTAATAAAATTAAATAATTAGCCTTTACACGTATGAGCATGAGAAGTAGGACGTGAAAAAACCCAATCTGATCGAAACCCGATGCATCCGCCCTAACCGGAATGAAAAAACCCGAATATAATTTGGGTATGGGTCGGGCTTTTGAGCGAGTGTGGGATGACCTATCTCGGTCATACCCGCATGCAACACAATTTCTTTTTTATAAATTTTTATATCACTAATTTCTATTTCAACTAAATATAACACTATACTTGATTAAGTTCGATGCTTGTTAATTTAATTTTGATTTGTTTAATTTGTTGTTCGCTGAATAAATTGCTTATGAATTTTATTTTTGAGTTGTTGGTGAGCTGATTTGTTTAAAAATTGTAACGGTTGATTTTTTTTTCAATATTAATTACTTTCGGGTTAGGTTTTGGGTTTTGAGGAATCCCCTACGCGTTAAGAATTGAGTGGGGCGGGTAAATGAGTTTTTGAACGAATTCGGTTCATGTTTGGCAAAACCGACTATGTTGCCATTCCTAAATTGAGAAGAAGAAACTAAACTATGACCAAGTTTGAAACTAAAATGTAAATAATCAAACTCGAATTAATTTTTGTTATATGTATTTAATAATTATTTTATTATTAAACTAATCATATCATTAATTAAATTAATTTTTTAGAATGAAAGTTCGCCCCCCTTAAAAAATTTCTGCATCCGCCACTGATTACAACTCAATTGAATTTATTAAACGATTTATTTAACTTTGAAGGAGACTATTAAATTAGTATAAGTATATCAACCCAAAATTATTAGAGTTGTATTTAATATATAAAGTTTCTTCTTATTCTTTATATATAGTCAGGGGTGTCCAAAAATAGTGGAACTAGCCAAACTGAATTGAACCAAAAAATAATCGAACTAAAAATAATTGAATTGATTCGATTTATAATCGAATAGAACTGAATAGATATTCTATCGGTTCGATTTATAAAATGAGAACTCACAAAAAATCGAACCGAACAAAAAACTTATCAATTTAGACACGTCGCTCATTTTAAGTTAATGATCCTTACTAACTGAGCCTATAAATATTGGGTCAACATACAACAAGTTAACTAATAGGTCAAATCGACTTAAAATGTAAGAATTTCATGAAATTCGGTTCATAACAAATTAAACTGAATAGAATCAAAATATAATATATATAAAATTAAACATAACCAAATTCCATCGATCCAATTTTGATTTTATTTTCTTAAAATCAAATTGCTCGATTTGGTTCAAAACCAAAGAAAACCAACTTAAAATGGAATGGTAAACAACCCTGTATAAAGATGTATCTTTATATCAAATATTATTAATAATATTCTCTTCTTATTATATTTTCTACGTTGTTACTTGGGAAAGTAAATTTAATTGTTTAGGTTCACTTTTCTCTGGAAAAGCACTACAGTGAAGTGTACACATCAACCTTAAAATCATGCGTGTTCTTGGAACCAATATACACTGTACAATAACTTTCTTGCGACATGGCCAATTCGTGTAACCATTAGTTTCTTCTCCAAGCAAAAACCTCAACTCTACCCAACCACAACAACATTGGTTCGCCAAAAACCAGAAATTAATCATTAAATTTTCTGGATTTTTGCTTCACTAACACTCATATGGAAAGATTTGTCATCATAACTAAATACAATTTTTTCTTGTTTAATCATTAGTACACTCTTCTTTTCAGACAGTGTTTTCTTGGACTACCTTCCATGAACTTTGACATAGAAAAATCCGAAACAGTTCGTTTTAATTAATTATTATCGGAATTGGAGACGGCACCTAGGATCATGGGGTGGTTAATCTTTTGTCTTATTCGAGCTTAATCATGTTTTTTGTGATTAACTAATTAATTATAAGCAGCAATTTGTCTTAGCTCGGTCGTGCTATTTTATTTTCTAATTAATTTATAATCAGTCATATTGATATAGTTTGGTCAAACGTCTCTATGTGATATGCGCCGAACACCATGTTTTACAAACTAATTAATTAATCACTAATAAATAATTTATATAAATTTAATTTGGATGTGTATACATATACGTAGCAAGTATAGATGGAGTGGTCCCTTACTCGTGGATTAATTAAAAATTTAAATATGATTAGTGAAGAGTGCTTGAATATTTTTATGTATTGATCCGTATCTGGTCACTTCTATGCACTTGTTGGGTTTAATTAGTAATGTCACATGGTTCCATGTGAAGTTTTGTTCAAACCTGCGGCGATATTTAACCAAGAGAATCACATGAAGCTCCCAGAAATATAGAAACCCCCAAAATTTAATTACCTCGATCAAAGCTTGTGCACAATAAATATATGTATGTATATAGGGGTTCATGAGAAAATTCCCTTATAATACAAATTAAGAATTAATATGATGTTTTAGCAAGACTATGATTAGTCGTACTAATGGTATTTGCTGAATACAATGACTTGATAGGTGAAAGAACCGAGTTGGTAAATAATAGAAAATTGTGCAAATGATAATGAGTATCAAGTATTTTGATCGATATAAAATAACTGAAATTTACATATTCGTGTTTATATTATTATATTTTATAATTTATATTATTTATTCGAATTGTTTATATTATTTTTTAGGCGAATTGGACAATCTCGTCCCTATCCCCATTTTTAATAGGGGCGTGAATTCCCCTACAGGTACATAAATTCTCCATTTTACGTGTTCAACCCAAAATAATGTTAGAGCATATTTATTTATTAGTAAAATTTGTATTAAAAACTATTATTTGAATTAAAAATATACTTAAAATTATCATTATTATTTCATCAAATATGTATTATAAAATATTATTTTCATAAAAGATATTATTTATCATTAAATATGTATTTCAAAATATAATTTATAATTAAAAATATATTTTTTTAATATAGTTGATTAATCTAATCTCCTATTTTGTTTAAGAGAAATATTTCATTCATTCATTTAAAACGCATGAGACAATCCCTACACCCATAGACTGAGCATACACAAGATAACATTTATGCAAGCCATGACCTCCACCTTGACTGGCTAGAGAAACCCCGTGATCCTATTACACAAGCTTACACGAACAATGTTCTAATCAATCCATAATTTTTTAATATGATTTATTTTTTGATTAATCGCCAATTAATCTTCTACTAATTTTTAAAAGATTCTATCCAATTGAACCGTTGCATGATAAATACAATCACAAGATAAGAGTGATTTTATTCCCACAAATTCCGTCAAATTTAGCTCATTAATTATTCAATTTAGAATATCACATGTTTCCATGTGAGAGCTACAACCCGTGACCATCATCGACTTCGCATAGTAACGAACACACTAAGAAAATCACTGATCTTTTATGTTACATATATATATGCAACTTGAACATTAAGTACTTTATTGTTCTGAGCAAAAAAATATTGAAGACTCGAGTTAAAATTGGCCGACGTTTTTGAAACATAAATAAAGGAAATTGCCTTATAAACATTATGAATAAAAAGAAAATGTTTACAAGAAGACAGAATTGAGCGGAGGATTAATACAATTGAAAATTCACTCTCAAATATATATAAACATTAATAAACGAAATAATAAAATAATTATGTAAATATCACCGATGAAAACTCAAATTTTGAGCTATAATTCATAAAAGCATCAACTATTTTGCTCCGTGCCAATAAATATGAGTAACTCAAAAATTTATACTATTCTGAAAGTATATACCATTACTTTATTAAATTATGAGTATCCAAGAAACTAAAAATGATCCACCGTGAAAAAGATTACGTAACATACCAAAAATCACGTTTTGGCCGTAAATTCTTCTAATGTCGCTCATTGGCCTTGGCAATGGGAAAAAATTAGCGGTCTCGTATCATCTATTTTATGAGTAAATTCATTGTCGGATAATGTATAAACTTATCTAGATATTCATGAACTCGATCTAATTGGTGTAAAAACTAAAATTCTTATCAAGGAATAATGAGATACCCACATGAATAATAGTCTAAAAATCAAATTTATGTTCATAAAGCTCTATGCGTACATTGTATAAACTATTAACAAACCCTTGTGAGTTATTGTGGTAATTAACAAGACACTAATCATTGATATTACTTATCAAAAAATTCTATATGTTTCTTGTTGTTTATGAATCTTTCCTTCTTACACGATCTCATCGTTAATGATCAATTACATTGATGATTGAGGGGATTTTTTGTGCCCTTCCGACAGACTATATTCCATAAAATCTTGGATTTGTCCCAAAATCAATAAGCATGTTCAAAGGAAATTAATATAATCATAAACAAATATTTGTTGAGGGTGATTTTATACTCTAAAATATACATGAAGGAGTTGCAAGAGGGAGATTGATGGAAATTATTCTGTTAAATTAGTTACTATGAAAATGTTTGTAGTTCACAATTACTTTTTGCGCTAGTGAAATGGAACCAAGCCCACAATTATACCTCACAAGGCCCAATACTAAACAAAAGTTTGACCCGTATTTGTTCACAAGATAATTCACAACCATATCTCATGGGGTAGGGGTGGGCATTGGAATTGAAATTGTGAGTAACAGATTCGGTTTTGGTTCTAAAACTGAAAGAGACCGTATAATTCTAGTTTAATTTCGGTTCTTAAAATATTAAATTGTCGGTACCCACCTAGAACTGAACCGACTCTTTATTATAGTTTTATACTTTAAATGGGTGCCTCAATATATATGAAGTATGTGATAGAGCATGTGAACCGAAGAATAGGCGACAAAGATATGTTACTTATTTTTTATTAATATTTTATTTGCAAACTTTATAATTTGATAGGGTTGTAATAATTAAGTCCTAACATTTAATTTTAGTTAGAACTTTTAATGATTATAAAGTTTAAGTTTTTGTATAAAAATCGGGACAGAAATCGTCTAATTCGAATCATAAACCATATAATTAGCAAAAAATGAGAATCCTCCAGTTCTAACGGTATAAATGAGAAACCGAACAAGAAAATCAGGTTTAAAACTGAACCGAATCTTTGTGATCCATGTCAAAATTATTTCGATATCGAGTTGAGTAGGTGTTCCAGTGGCGCCTGAAGAGCGGTGGGGAGGAGCGGTTTACAACGTCGATAATGACCGCCATGATTTATGCCAAAAGGAGTTGCAAATTGCAATAACCCTCAAGTCGAAAAATAAGATATGATTCCCAACTGAAGCTCCATGAAGAAGACAGATGCGACGTCATCCGTATAGATTTATTTTTGTTTAATTTGAATTATGTGATATGTTTTACTACATAAATGGTAATATAGACATACCAAACTTTAGCTCTGTCATGGATGAGGAAATAAAATAAAACATCAACGCAACGAATTGATACACTTTAAAATATATCGTAGTAAATTGAAAAATGCTAAATAATACACCATAATGACTTGTAATTACCCCTAAACTTTCTATACAAATTCTCTACTCGAATTGTCGACCGAATAGCAAAATTACACAGTCCGAATATGTGAACTAGATCTTCGGAGTACTTGGTTCACATATATAAACCAAACAGAACATCACAAGTCATTAACATTTCTAGTTTAGATTTGCAAACCAAGCACAAATGCAACTTAAGTCTTCGATCGTGGTCCTCCACAAACTCCACTCCTCACAATTTTCTTGATTGCTGTGATCTATCGACGAGCAAGACATTCTGAGAACACAATTTTCTTGATCGCTGTGATCTATCGACGAGCAAGACATTCTGAGAAAGACCTCTATGATTTCAGAGGACCTTAGATATGAAAAAAAAACTTCAAATCTTGTGAAACATATGCAGTTTTCCACATACATGAACTTTTTCATTATTTCAAGACTTCTTGTAACACATGTATAAAACATCTCTTCACTCTCTATTTTTCCTAAAAACATTTATATAGGATAAAGATCATGCACATGAAAAGTAGATTTGTCTGATCGCGAAAACCAGTTAATTTAATCACATATTACATGAATGACATAAAAGAGAAAAACCTGACGATAATGTCAATACTGTCATTCAAATAGATCCAATGACAATGTAATTAAACTGATACAAAATATATATAATAACATCAAATTTGTCATACTAAACATCAAGTATGTGTTACATACACATTTGAATTCAAAGTCTCGCATCAAAAGATTACAAAAGTATAAGAAATGTTCATATACATATTGGATCCTAGACCTAATAAGTTAGTGTTTTAGGTCAAAGTAGGATCTAATGTGTATGTGAACTTTTTTTAGGTGCTCCTCACTAGTATGGTATGTTCATTCAGTTTCATCAGACAAAAACAATATTATTTTTTAATCATTTTGACATAGAAGAGTATATTTTTAAGAAAATTGCAGTCATATAGAAACAAAACTAGAAGAGAAAGAAGCATATAATTAATGCAACTAAAAATCTTTAGTAACCAAATATATGAAAACAAAGTAGAGCATAATATTGTACATTTATTTTTGCAGAATTCATAACCAAATTAATCTCAATAACACCAACAAAACAAAATTAAGCAGCTTATTAATTACCCCAAATTCAATGCTTCATACAATTTTTTTAT
The DNA here is from genome assembly GCA_036897365.1 of Geranium brycei. Classification (NCBI taxonomy): domain Eukaryota; kingdom Viridiplantae; phylum Streptophyta; class Magnoliopsida; order Geraniales; family Geraniaceae; genus Geranium; species Geranium brycei. The sequence goes on along the minus strand of JAYMTP010006365.1, from coordinate 1,776 downwards.
ACTACTCTTTGCCTAAAATAAAAGTGCAGAAGCAATATATATAATCAAATGGTTCTTGAGTCCATTATTGATAAATAATTTCTAAGTACTCTTAAAAATCATAAGCTTGATGTCATATTATAATTAAGCTCAAATCATTGGTATTCAACTTGCTTATGATAAAAAAAAAAAGTAACTAATGGTACTTGGGAAAATCTGGGCAAGAATAGATAGATCTAACTAAAACATGATGGCCAAAAAGATGGTAAAGATCCAAAGAGAAGGTCCAAAACACATATAAATGCTTAGCAGCTACCTGCTCAATGATTCAAATTGAGGAACCAATCCAAGTAGAGAGACAGAAACTGAGCCCAGGTGGTCTGAACATAATAGACAAGTCAGAGAAAAAGTGAACCTCTACATCACTAAATTCATCATATCTCTAAAACCTGAAAATCCACATAAACACAAACAACAATACACATGATATATAGTCACAAATCAACTAATAATTTGAGATCTATATATTTTGGGGTAAGTATAGTAAACCTCAAAACCCTATTAGTCAAGAACCAATAGAACCAATATATACATGTATATATATATATATATATATATATATATATATATATATGTATATCTATCTCAAGATCAAATGATTTCACCTTCCACAGTGTGATGAGTACTAAGCCATATATATTGCCGCTGCAGCATCATCAAGATTCTCATATCTCCATGAAAATACGTGAATCTTGATGATGCTCCACCCGCAAACAATGACTGTTCTATATATCTGAGGTACAAATCTTCTTCATAATACACAACACTAGAGAGAGAGAGAGAAAGAGGAGAGGAGAGAGCAAGAGATGAAATAAACACAAAACCCTAATACCCACTATTAACCCTAAAAGTTAAAGCGACAAGTAAGGACTACGTTATATGTTAAAAAATTGCTTCAAAAGAAGAGTTTGAGACCTTTCAAATAAACTAGTGACAAAACCCACTTGGGTTCTCTCTTTGGGTAAAGGTAGATACATATACTTTCTTAGAGAGAGAGAGATGTGAAGGGTGTGTTTTGTGAGAATGGAGTGAGTGAAGGAGGCTATAAATATACAGTACAAGAGCAATGAATGTGATTATTGAGAAGCTGATGTTTTGGCGCTCTAGCTACTTGGCACCATAAAGGCAATGACAGAGAGGAAGAGAGAGACCCACAACAGTTACACATCATAATAAGGGGTTGAGGTTGAGAAATGAGCAGAGAGATAGGTGGAGATCTGGAGATGGAGAATAATAATATCTCTCAGAAAAGGGAACTGAAAACTTACCACACACAGACCCACTATTAGTACTAATTAATGATGGAGGTGTTTATTATAAACTTAATTTTACAGTTGTTGCGTCCCTCACACACAATATGCACATATTACACAGCTCTCTACATTTTAGCCCTTTTAGCTATAGATAGAAGCCTTTCAGTTTGACATGCATCAATGGTCTATTTTGGGTTCCTTTGTTAATTACCCATCTCTTTTTTGACATTTTTTCTGCCTCAAATGGGTTTTTACACATAGCAATGCTAACAATGTATGCAAGTATGTTTTTCACCTTGTTTAAGGATATGGAGCATCATCAATTGTGATAAAGGATTGATATGGAGCTGAAGCTCTAAGCCCAGATGTAAAGAGGATTATTACTCATTTTTGTACTTCCTGTTTTATTTTCCAATTATTTTTTCAATTAAGAGAAGAAAAAAGTATACTAGAATAAAAAATTCCGAAGCATAATATGAATTAA
>JAYMTP010006364.1:0-12180 GCA_036897365.1 Geranium brycei | reverse complement strand
GGTGAGCTCGATGGAGTCTCGGGGAAGAGAGTCGCCTCTTTTTCCGCAGGCACGACTCTCAACGCAGACTCACCCTCTAATATTAACTCCCTGGAAAAATTAGATGGACTTCCTCTCTTAGTGGGCTCAGCTTCAGTTTGCAGGCCCACTGCTCTTAAACAAGTGGGCTCTCCCTTTTTGGCCCAAAATGGGGCTCGTGCCAATGGTGATGCTTCTGATAGCTCCTCGGGGGCTAATGAGCTTGATGTTCCCTTGGCTATCATGTTCAAGAAATCAAAGGGCCGATTGAAAAAAGTTTGCTCTCGTTCTCGGAGGCGTAGAAGATGGAGATCTCCGTGCTTCAGGTCACCAAGCTATCGACCATAGGGCCAGCACTTCTCGAACATGGGATATTTGCAAATTCTTGTGTATCATTAGCACTATACCCGAATCTCAAATGATCAAACTTCTTGAAGATACGGAGGCCAGAAATTGGGCTTCTTGAGCCCGCCCATGCTCTTCTTTGTCTTCTTTTGTATCTTTTTCTTTTTGTTCTGCTTTCTCTTTTTGTTGTTTGATGTATTTGGCCAGCTTTTGCTTCTTGCTTGGAAGCTGTAGTTTGGTTTCATCAATAATATTTTTTTTCTTTCGCTGATAAAAAAAAAATACTTGCATAGCACATTTCAATAAAGTCTAGAGAATATGCTTGATCATGATCTCTCTACTCGTCAAAGACAAAAAACAACTTTTCCAGCCTGATACACAATTAATGAGCTTACCCTTGTTTTTTCCTAGAGCCCTCCTTTTACCCCCGAAATTCCAATAAAAGTCACTGATTCCATTTCTTCTCGATGCCCAAAATACCTTGCATCTCTTCCCCCATCTCTGAATAAGTGTTCGACGAATAAAAAATAAAAGATTTCTGATCATTAACAAGCTGACTAGAACACTCTTATAAATAATCCAACGCCTCTAGTATCTGACTCATTCATGTGCATTACCTCGACAATACACATAACTATCATAAACATAGAACATATGAGAAATCTAAGGGACGCCCCGACATACCTAACAACCATGAATCCGACCCAACCTAACAAAACGGTTTAGAAAAATAGAAAGCCTCCACACAAATAAGTAATATATGCTTCTAAACAGAACATGCAACCTCATAAATCTACCACAGAGTTACAACGACCAATGGGTCGGGCCCAAACATAACACAAAATTTATTTGGATTTTGCTGTACAACAATTGCTGTGTAAGACGGAACAATTGAAACGCGACACGTCGTTACATTTCTCCAGAATTGATTCGTGTTATGCTTTAAATCACCGACACACGAGCCTCTGACTTTTGCTGTCTTCTTCATTAGTTCGTATGTTATATTCAGACCAACCAACCGGTTACACACACCCACCATCAGATTCAGGCACCCTTTTTCTTAAACTACCCTCGCTGAAAATCCTCCCCAACCTGCAACACCAACCTCAAGAACTGTAAGTTTCTCTCTGTTGATTCTTGAGCCCTATTCTAATATGGGTCTGATAGATTTGGAGTTTCATGGCTCCTCTTGTATCCATCACTTTGAACTGTGCTGATGTGTGGTTGTGATTTTGTTCTTTTTGAAGCTATCTGGTTTGGCCCCATTTGGGTCTCTTCTGATGTGATTGTTTCTGGGTTTAATTGCCTTTCCCAGTTCATGTATGAAAGATTTTAACTTTATCCCAATTGGGTTTAGATCTGATTTGGGTGTGTTTGGCCATTGAATGGACTTCAAGCATTTGTACAGAAGGGTTTTGTGTTTCAGCAAGCATTTGTACAGAAGGGTTCATTTTAAATTTTGGGTCTTCAAATCATTCAATGGGCTCTTCTTGATCACTTCACTGATTTCATTTCTGTTAGCTACTGGATGTGCATATGTATACATGTCTTATAGATTTCACCCCGTCACTGCTCGTGTTTATGAGGTTTCGGAACCTGCTGATGCAGCGAGTCAATGCAATTTGTTTGAAGGAAGTTGGATCTGGGATGAGAGTTACCCTTTATACAATGCCTCGGAATGTCCCTTTGCGGAACAAGGTTTTGATTGTTTGGCTAATGGCAGGAAAGATAGGGGTTATATGAAATGGAGATGGAAGCCAAAGAGTTGTGATATACCTAAGTTTGATGCGCGGGATTTGCTTGAGCAGCTTCGGGGGAAACGGATTGTTTTTGTGGGTGATTCGTTGAGCCGGACCCAATGGGAGTCTTTTATATGCTTGCTTATGTCGGGCGTGGATGACAAGAAGACTGTTTATGAAATCAATGGGAATAAGATCACGAAACAGATAAGGTTTTTGGGTGTGAAGTTCCGGTCACATGATATTAGAGTTGATTTCTATAGATCGGTTTTCCTTGTCCAGCGTGGTTCGGTGCCAAGGCGGGCACCAAAGAGGGTTAAGTCAACGCTTAAACTGGACAAGTTGGATGATATTAGCGATGAATGGATAGATTCGGATGTTCTGGTATTTAATACAGGACATTGGTGGTCAGCGACAAAGCTGTTTGAAATGTAAGTTATCACCTTTCCCCTCTTTATTGTTGTGATTTCGGGTCCTCGAGATCTTTAGTCTAATTTCTCATGAAGAATTAGTTTAAATGTTGATGTTGATTAATCAATCTATACTGTAATTTAATATCCATGTTTAGTTTGTTTAATACATTGAGGAACCAATGTTTTCGTGGCATTGCACATGTTGCCGTTGATGACTCTTACCAATTTATGGTTAGTCGATAGAGTTTTCTTATGGACATGAGCATTTGAAAGACCATGCATTTTTCTTTGCACTTGCCAATACCGAGATATTGGCAATAGATATGTTCTGCCATAGTTAGGGCAGTCAAATTAGCCCTCATATAAGCTCTCCCGGCGGTTCAGTCTTCTAACCGTACACTAGGGCTACACATGAATTTCTACCTAATTATATATCGGATGAAAATACTTCAGGATTATGTTGTTGTATGAACTTGTTAATAGTGTTTATGAATATTAGCATTGTTATGCATATCTCTTTCATACACTCATGGTTCTTTCAAAATCTGTTTGCTTGCGAGTTAATTTTCTTAGCATCAATCATGCAGCCGTCTTTCTCTAACTCACGCACAAACTAATGATATGGAATGTAGTGCATGTATCAGGGGAATTTGTTGAATGTTCTTCTTCTGTTACCATAGTATTTTGCCAATAAGCTTGATCTGCATATACAAGTGACTGCAGAATTTTCAGCTTTATTTTCTACTACTGTTGATGAGTGCATAATGAGAACGGTCCTGACTAGTATTTCCAGACAGGGGCTGGTATTTTCAGGCAAGTGGATCGCTGAAGCTCGGAATGCCAATGACTAGCGCCTTCAGGATGGCGTTAGAAACTTGGGCATCCTGGGCCGAGACTAAGATCAACACAAACAGAACAAGTGTATTCTTCCGGACCTTTGAATCTTCCCATTGGAGGTACATACGTGTTTAATGATTTAGTTGTTGCTGCCTGCTCGTCTTTTATAGTTGTTTCTGAAAGGTTTGGAGGTTGAAGCCACTTATGGTGACATTTAGGTCCACTTATGAAACACAAATCTCTATTCCCTTTTTGGGTTTGTCACCCTCGGTTCAATCTGAGTCGAGCCAGAGGGGCCCACTTGGGGTGCCAAAGCTTTCCCAACCTCTAGTCTCTGCTTAGTTGCATATTCCTCCTGCTACAAGTTCTTAGTGAGAAAACATATCTGTAGGCTGGACATGTTACTTAGGTTCTTAAGGCTTCCTTTTTAGTTGTGATGGTAAATTTGGGAAAGAAACTGAGTGACACTTTATTTCACCTATTTTAATTTCTTCGTAACATCACATGGTAAATACAAATTAGGAAAGCTCCCCATAACTTGATGTCTACAAATATAATTTTTAGAGTGCCACATTTGAAAGATGTGAATCTGTTCACCAATAACAGTTAGGACCTCCGCTCGTCTGTTTTCACGTGCATTTCAACCCGACTTGCACGTGAGTGGGGGGTGTTAGAATACCACATTTGAAAGATGTGAATTTGTTCACCATCTTAAAAAACAGTATAGGCCTCCACCTATCAGCTTGAGCCTTTAGCTGGGCTGAGCTTCTGACAATAACCAAGCTCTAGTCTAAGTCTAAAACTATTGCATTTTCTGTAATGAGATGTGAACATTAAACTGTCCAAACTATGTGTAAAGAACCATATGATCATATTGTACTTAAATTATCAATCAATTTGACATGAATGAAGTGATATTGATCCATGAATCTGTGGCAGCGGGCGGGGTCGAAGTTCTTGCAAGGTGACTCAACGCCCTTCCCTGAAAACTGAGGAAAGGGATCAAAGCCCGATCTCAGACGCCATAAAGAAGGTTGTGAAGAAGATGGCAATTCCGGTGACGGCTCTGGATGTAACATACATGGGTGCATTCAGAAGCGATGCACACGTCGGTACATGGAGCGACAATCCGTCTGTGCCCGATTGCAGCCATTGGTGTCTTCCCGGAGTGCCCGATATGTGGAACCAAGTTGTACTCTCATCCATAATGTCCACCACTGCCACTGGACAAACTCATTAACTGAAATTCATACAACTTGTTCCAATGAGTTTGTTCCTCCATCTTTTTTTTTGTTTTCTTGACATTGTTACATCATTTTTATAAGCTTCTTTCACATACTCAAGATGTAGTTATATGAAAATCATGTAGTATGTAATCCATTTGTGACAGGGCAAAGATTAATATGTTCGAGGAAGATTCCGAAAATAGTGTGTACCGTGATATCATTAATCATTTGAAAGAGTAAAATACTTGTGTAAAAGAGAGATACAAGATTGCAAATGTGGGAGAAAGAGTGCTAAATTTTGTCTCGACTCAAGTAGCGAAACAGTGCAAAACCCCACAAAACTCTCACATCCTGTTCCAATTGGTTGTTTTTATTTATAGGGGACTCGAAATTAGGGCGTCAGTATTTCAACTCGGAGCCTCGACCGCCTCTCTTGATTGAAAGTGGTTGATGCTCCATTTCCCCAACATGTCAAAATGGGGTGACGACGTGAGGTAGGTATTGGTCTGTATTAAAATCTATCGAGTAAATCGATAGGGTTTACCTTTTAAAACTAGTCAACCGTCTCGACATCGGTTAGACCTAACATTTGTTGACTTTCTAGCGTCAATTGACTGCATTGACTGTTGAATTTGGCTAGTTTTTCTTCTATTCTTCTAACTTGTCTCATTTCTGTTCGGATTTGCTCGTTTTCTGGACCTTTTACATCATTTCATGAAATCAAAAGAAAATACTTTTTACTTTTAAAAGTAAAGACATTCATTATAAATAAGTGCATTCGTGAATGGATAATCGTAAAAGCAGGGGTGTTTTATGGTCCAAAAACGTACACATTTTTCACATATATATTTCTTGCAAATTGACGTCAAATGACAGCTTATGCATTTTGATAGAAATATAATGTCATTCGATGACAATTCTTCCTATAAATGTCTTCATAAATATTCAAAAATGATCATTCATTGTAAGTAACGTGTCAATTTTCCAACTGTTGCTTTTTGGGATGGACGCATCGCACTCGATGATCGTTTTATGATATTTATGATTACATTGATAGGAGAATTGTCATCTTATAACCATCACATATCATCAAATATCCTTTCCGAAAACAAATAGACATAAAGATCATCTGACACCCTTAGTTCTCCATTGAATTTCAATCGAATTCCTTTCACGTTTGTCAAGGTGGATCTAAGTTTAGCCTTGACTGCGAGAGTCGATTGCGAAAGAGGGTTGCACTTGATCTAAGATGAGAAACAAGTGAGGGTTGTTGTGTTGATATGTAAATGTGTTCAAATGCTAATAAGAGGAATAATTGGAGCGCGATTACGTTTTCTTAATTGTGAAGAAAGAAGCGGTAGGTTGTTAAAAAGAATTGAATCAAGAGAATCAGACCAAATCAGAACCAATTCGAATCGATTCGAATTGAATTGATTGTTGGCACGATCGAAATTGAACCTATACAATTAGATTCGGCCCATATTTTGAAAAGACAGCAACATTTGCAAGCACTTATAAAGCTAGATAAATAGACGTGTTGAATAAGGCGACACGTAAGGCCAATGAATAGACAATTATACATGCAAAACTTTATACGTGTCGTGGTGTGACAAGAAAATGAAAAGAGAGAACATACTTGTTTTTGGAAATTGCAATTTCAATTATTTCATCATTCATCTTCTTTTTTATATATACGAATCAATCGCATGCATGCACGTGTATATATGTCTCCACTTTCGGTGATGAAAATGATACCATCGTTCTTGCCTATGCACTGCATTTTCTTGTGGTCCGTCTAATACTATCAACTACTTGTTCTATATGTTACCCACATATATACTTCATTTAAATCAAATGGATATGAATTGTGTTTAGTTGTTTGGTTGAGGACAATTAGTTAGTTCGGTTGGTGAAATCTAAAGCCGGTGGGAAATCTATGAAGATTAATGTTAAATCAACGAGTATTGTTAGACGGTGGGTTAGTCCACAAAAGATAAGTATAGGATTAACCGAAAGTAATATTAAAAACTATTTAATTTACAACAATGTTGTTATAATGTACTGGTGTTGTCCAAATGGTATAACAGGAGGTACTGGTATCGGAAAATTATGATCTTGGTGGCGCGTTATTCGTCGTTTCGCCCCTTACAGCTTTGGTGTTTTGGTAGAGACTTGATTCCGACTGTATGAAATTCGTTTGGAGCAAAACGTATTCGTGGGCGGTGAATTTACATTGCTGTTGTCCGTATGGTATAACTGGACTTACAAACTTCTAAAAATTATGATTTTTGGTTCGTTGGATTTTTCATCTCGTCTTCTACAACTTTTATGTTTCGGCCCAGAGCTAGATTTTTACTGGAAGAATTCCATTTATAGCAAAACATATTCCTTGGCGGTACTAAAGTTCCCCAGACAGCTTTTTGATCTTTGTTCAGGTGATTTCTATCGAGACTCGAGACCGGCCTCCACAATACTATATACGACATGTATGGTTGTAGCCTCCAAAGATTTAACGACGGCATTAACAAACTCAAAACTGTGTTGAAAAATGACCGAAAACAAAACCATATTTGTGATAGTGGAAACAAGACAATTGCTTTGATTTTAAACTCGAGTGGTACTGTTTTTTGTCTTGCTGATTCTTGTCTCAAGAATTAAAGAATAACAATGATAACAATCTTAACAAGAGGAAACGGCCAAAACAAAACGTACACATCAAAACAAATCATTTGTTGTATATTTTTTTCTAATAATATATCACCTTCTCTAACTACTTTTACACTTATCTTACATTATTATATAATAATAATATTGTCAATACGAAAATCTGAGTAATAAATTTATAAGCATGTTGGTGTTGGAAGAGATCGAGGTCGACGAATTTGAATTGTAAACGATGATCGTGGAAATTGTGTATACGTAGAACACCCGATCGAGTCGAATGATTGTTGGCCATGAAATAATAGTTGGTCCACATTATTTCCTTCAACGAGCTACTACATATTCATTAATGTACCGCATTTTTCATTAGATATAAATAATATAACCATTTCTGTATAAATAATATCACTTATATTCTTATATACCCCACAATGGTCTGCGAATTCGAGGATGCAATAAATGATATGTGCACTTAGGTCAAGTGTCCTTCACTCTAGGGCAATATTGTTACCTCATGCTACGTGCATACATGGTATCTCATGAATACGCCCTGATTTTGATGGATTTATATATCATATTGGTCCCATCATATGCATTTACTCCCAATATTTTCTCACTTATCCAAAGTCAAAATAATATTAGGGTGATTTGCACTTTATTAGTAATAAAAAGATGTGAAATTTATTTTTTTTTACATAATTTATGTATTTTTACAAAATAACTAAATTTCTCTTAAAATGAAAAATTAGAATTTTTATAAAATATTTCATCTAAAAATTTAAATTATAAAACTGATTATATAAATTTTAGTTAAAAGATTAAAATAAAAAATTTCATTTAAAAAAAATCTTAATTTCAATACTATTCTTGTAGTTTTTTTAGAAAAATATATACACGAAATCTGACGAGACAAATCAAAAACAAAGTTTACAGGGTATTTTTTTTAAAGCATAACAATTTTATTAAAGATTGACTGCAACAAGTACAATAGAAATAGTCTATGGTACATAACCCATAATATTCTCCAAATCATAACTCAAAAGAGGAAAGATGACAAAAACAAAAAGTCATCATATAACCTGACGGCCTGACCTATATACAAACTAAACAGAAAAATAATGTAATAGGAGCACCCGCCGCTCGAACTCAAAAACGACCACTTTCCAAGCGGTCCAACGACTCCACAAGAACTGATACTCTCTCCTTAAGCCAATTTGTCAATATAAAAAAATACATCAACATTTTTTAGAAATGATAGAGTTTTTACGTACTATTTTATTTTATTTACTTTGTTTTTGTAATTACGAATTTCGTTAGTGCCCAAAAAACTAATTTTAAACTATCATTTTGAAAAAAAAATAGACGTACTTGTTTTGGAAATGACGAAAATGCTCATGAACTTAATATTTAATACTCTTTGAAGAGAAGATATTTTCTCTGTTCAAATATATTTATCGATGAGAAAATATTTTTTCTATGGAAGATATTTAACTGTATATATCGTTTATTATGCCTAACATGTGTGTACACTTATTTTGGTGTATTAATGGTTTGGGTTATTAGGAATATATGGGCTCTTATTTGCTTAACTTTTGCTCTATTAATTGTGTGCAGTTTACTCATAATTAGTCGCATTTCCGCTTCAAATTCGTGATAACAAATCTATCGAGAGAAGTCATTCCTGAATTTGATAACATCTCATCACCGATCCCTCATTTTCGGTGTCCTTGTCTTCTTGTGCTTTGGCATTGTTCTCATTAATATGAAAAATAAGACAGAAACAAAATAGGAATTGTTTTACCTAATTTCAAACAATTTTAGTAAAATTTTAACATCATCATTGTGATTTAAGGATTAGTAATTAGACTAAAGATGTACGTGCCATTTTAAGGAAATTTTTGTTAATTCTTATGTTGAATTCTTTGAAATTTTACACAAGTGACTTGGTTCATGTATTGGTTATGTCCACCTATATTTTATAGCATTACGTTTTCTACATCTTAGCATTCTATTGAGTTGGCACTAGCTAACTTGGATCGTAAAGAAGGAATATTGTGAATATTCAAGTTGTTTCTATTCGACTCGAGATGTACATATAAATACACAAGTATTGGAGGTAGCCTGAAGGGATCTTGAAGATAAAAGGACGGAGGAGTTGGAAGGTCTAGGAAGATTCTAGGAAGATGTATAGTCTTCAAAATCCCCTCAAGTTGGAGCATGAATATCGGAAATGCCCAACTTGCGCAAAAATTCATGTAAGCAATCGCGTCCAAGTCCAAGTCTTTTGGTGAAGATGTCGGCGAACTGATGCTTGTTGAAGATTGGTTTGGATTGGAGCACTGATGCTTGCAAAGAAGATGTATAGTCTTCAATGCAGATCGTACTCGGTTGTTAGACATGAATATTAATTGCATATTATAACAAGATAACTTGTTCAAAACTAAAATAAGATAATATCGTGAACCATCATTAATATCAAGTTTGTAATTAGGAAATTAGTCACTACCAACGTACGAGACGTGTTGGTTAATGTCCTCAAATGAGTCGGTTATGTTTAGCTGATTACCCATATGTTGGTAACAGTGTGTCGATAAAGTTTAGTCTATGCCATTATTACCGACACAAGCTTAGTGTCATCAGGTATTAATTATATAATAGACACACACCAATGTCCAATCTATGCAATTTACGTGCATTCCCCGTAACATATTCTCAGTAGTTAATAATGGATTACATCTTTAAAGTTTTGATTGAACCCTTTAAAGTTTTGATTGAACCCACCAAACGACTTGCATCAATCACGATTCAATATCTCGCCATCCAATTTTCCGAAAATTTCAAGAAATAATGAAGGGGTACATATAAGTAAATTAAAAGTTTGATTATCTTGCAAGAATGTTTACAAGATCTTGAAGCTTCTTCCATTTGTAGCAAATGAAAGGAAAATATGTACACCGTCTTAAATGGAAATTTTGTGTTGCATGTGTTAAAAGGAACACAACAGTGCCCATATATATGTGTGGTGTAGGATGATCTTATGGTGAGCAATGTTAATATTTAAGAATCTCTTGTGACATTTATAGATGGTCAATGATAGATTTGCATTGAACTTGAAACATATGTGTTTATTATACTCATAGGGGTGTGAGAGAATGTGAGTAGGTTTGACACGTCGTGTCGTGAAACTATCAACCATACATATGATATGACCTCTAAACTACAGTCATAGATCTTAAGCTTTCGGCAAAGATTGGACTCTTTTCTAATCCTAATGTTCACATTGATTTCAATATGGTTATAGCTACGGTAGAAAATCACACAAATTCAATCAATTAAGTTTCGTTTCGTTTCACTTTACTCAATTTTAATTTTAATTTAAAAAAAATTACAAAACGAGAAAATTCTTTTACTTGGTATTCAAAATTTTAAAATTGTGCTATTTTTTATTTCACTACTTATAAATCGTTAAATTTTGTAATTTTAAGGGTTTCAAATGACTTTAAGGTTCTGAAAAGACATATGTGATTTTAATGCACTTTTAAAAACGGCTATTTTTTTGTAAAATTTGAAAGTCTAATGATCAGTCAAAAGCTAGGTTAAAGATGTTGCACAAACAACAATTCTACAAATAATTAATTTCCACCAACAATTTTGGCCTAACTTTTACCTTCAAATTTAGCAAAAGTTAACATTTTAGAAAGTTATGAAATTAAATTACATTTCTTCTAGAAAAGTCAAAATCACTCTATTCATATTTAAAAGTTTTATAAAAATAAACTGTATATCACTCTATTATAAAAGTGGGAAAAAGTATATCACTATTCATATTTAAAGTTTTATAAAAATAAAATGATGATGACCTCATTAATGTTTTACTAAATAAATTTGATAAAGATGAAATCATTATTCAAAGCATTGCAATTTAAAGCATGTATTCAACTATTATTTCACCATTTTGTCACAAAGGTTGCGTACATAAATAGTGTATGTGACCAATAAGAATTTACCAGCGTATGCAGCCAAAATCGTCGTGCATTATACACGCACCATACAAGATACTCATCCCACAACCGTATGGTCTTCAAAGACAAAACTTCCTATTTCAAATTTATAAATCTCTTATTTCTTTCGATTTGATATATTATAGATTCAAAACAGACATATCTTATGAAAAATTGATCATCTTCTCAAGAGTTAGTTGCACTCTAAAATTTATTTTAATCATTTTTGCTCAATTTCACAAACTTTTTGTCTGGAGCCTACAAATTGCACCGAAACACGCGCAAGAGCGTTGTATGGCATAATAGACAAATAAAATACAAAAAATCAAGGCAAAAACGATCTAAATACGAGTGATTAATTGTTTGGGACCTTTCCGAGCACATCCACTATTTTCATAGCTAAATTCAGTCGCTACCTTTCTCATGAGTCGACACACTAAATTTAGTACTTAGACCTTTTCCAAGGTCCAAGTACTTAGTGCTACACTAATCTTCACGCATTGTTTGAGGCTTTTACCACTCTATAAGTCAAGATTAGCAAGTTCACGTTTATAATTAGTGACGCCAAAATTTGTTACAACCAAGGGTGGTGCCCGTGCATAGCCTGCTAGATAATATATCGGGACAAGCAGGATTGTTAATACCAAAGAGTATTATTGAATTGATAATTAGTCCAAAGGGACTATTACAGTATATATATGCTACAAGTACCTAAGGTTACAATACAAACAGGAAACCTATTGAGAATAGGGAATATATGAAAACTAGAGTATTGAACCGTCCAGGAATCAGGGGCTTGGTAAATATATCACTAGTCTGATCATCAGAAGAGACGGTGCATAGAGTGATAGTGCCCTGAGTAAGGTGATGTCGGACAAAATGACAATCATTTTCTATATGCTTGGTGCGTTCATGGAAAACGTCATTGTGAGCTATCTGG
>JAYMTP010006363.1:0-12180 GCA_036897365.1 Geranium brycei | reverse complement strand
GTGGTGAGTCGCCAGCAGCTTTTTCCCGAAGGTATAAATAGAGCAATGGCTGAGGGAAAATGGTTACGAGATTGATTATTCTCTCTGAAATATTCTAGTATTATGGGTTTTCTTTCCTTGCTCCAAAGGATTTGCTGGTTCTAGTAGATCATCAAGTCTTGGTTTGGAACCGCTCGTCCGTGTGGACTTCGCTAGAGAAGAACACCAGTCCTGGAGTTCTTATTCGATTCGATTCATAGGTAAAGCTTTCTATGAACACTTCTCTCGGTCAATCTGGTATTTTGCATAAAGATCCTGACGGGAATGTGGTTAAAATGTTGTTTTCCGCTGCGTATCGATCCCATGTTAACCTACAGAAAATTCGCGGAGGACTTCATTGGGTGCAAAGAGATGATGAACGTGCTTGTTGCCCCATAGTTTCAGCTTTGACCTTTGCTTGCTTAAATGACCATAACTTTTTCTTTAAGGCTCCAAATCACTCTAAATCAGTTGGGCTACAAACTAGACTCATATATCTTTCCAATGGTGTATCATATGCCTGCTACAATACTGCCAATAAAGTCAGTTTTGACAATAAAGTTCACCCATAAAATCTGTTTTTTCGGTTTTGGCATATTTGATGTCTAATCACTCTTACTTCAATATCTCTCTGAAAACGTGTGATAATATAAAACCAATTTTTGCATTGCGAAATAGACTCTTTAAGATTTTAAGAACATTAAAGAAATCTCAATTTGATAAAGAAATGAATTTTATATGATTTTTCAAAGTTGGCACAAATGCTGAAAAAGTTACTGTTTTGCACGAATCCGAAAATTCATTTATCAATCTTGAAGTAACTTTGGAAAGCTTGTATTATACATCATAAATATTTGGAATAAAGTTTTTGATCTTGAATAATAATAAAAATGTTTGTTGTCATCAAAACACCAAGATTAGAGTGTTCCCAACAAAGCATGCACTTTATTTGAAAAGCGATTAAAGGCAACGCATAGTAGACTTTGCTTAACTCGTAACAATCATTGAGCATACACGATGGAAGTTAGTCTCAGAACTATCAACATAATTTTTCGAATATACATGACTAGGCATATGGACTTAGGATAGCACACAAATAAGGATGGCAACGGGGCGGATTTCATGATCCCCGTCCCCCCCCTGATTTCATTTGGCTTACCCCAGCCCGCCCCGAATCCGATTTTTATCTGAAATCTCCATATCCGAAATCCGCCCCGATGGGGACGGGGAATCCTCGGATCCCCGAATATCCGAATCATTTTGGTACGATAAAACATAATTGAAATATAATTTAAACATAACCATTTGAAAATGGGAAAAATTATAAAATAAAATAAATATTTATTAGCATGTAAACAACAAGAGTCAAAATGATAAAATAAATTATTGGAGAGGGTAAATTACTAGTTGAATAATTTGCTATTTACAATATTAAAGAAAATATAATTATTTATAAAATTGTAAATATATTGGTTCGGATTGGGGCGGGGCGGGGACTGTTCAATCCGACCCCGATCCGGACCCAACTAAATCCCCGAGTTCTTGCCCCGTTATCTGCCCCCGATTCCCGAAATTGTTGACCCGATCTGAATCTGAATGGACCGGGTCCTCCGGATCCCCATTGGATTCAGATTTTTATGCCATCCCTACACGCAAACACCAAAGTGTACGAAATGTGCATACTACAATTTCCACTCCACATTTATATCACACAGTTCATACCTTTGCACATGTTGCACCACTTAAGGTCCCTTTCCCTTAATGCTTTGGTGATCATAGGCTAGTAATGAAACTCGATCCCATTGATCGCTTGACTAGAACCGTGAGCAAATCCATGTGTGTAGGGCTTTACTTGGCTTGTAATGTATGGCTTAGGCTCGGATATGAGTTTACGAAGATCAAAACGGTGTAAAGTGGTGCATTACCACAAAGTCGCCTCGTTCCTCACAAACCCCAATTACATAAACTTCTCTCCCCGACCTCGTTTTTTCCTAAGATGATTAACCCCTCAATTCACTCAATCCCTCCATTTTCCTTGTGTCCCCATTAACCTCTTATTAGTGGCATCATCAATTTGCTTACATTTCTTTCACTTTAGGCTCTAACTATCCTTCTTCTACCTTTTTAGGTCTTCACTCGGGTTTGGGGACTTTATTTTTTCCTTCCTCTTCCTCTTTTTCTTTTTATTTTCTTTCTTTTTCCCATTTTCTCTTTTGTTTTTCCAATTCAATATTTCTCATACTTTCCCCAAACCCAAAATTCATACTATGGATAATTTTTCTTTCCCTTTTCAAGTTGATTGCCAATTCGTCATTGTGAACCTAATTCGGGTCATCATCCAATTGTTGCAAACCTTTTTATCCCAACCCTTCATGCACATCATTCCTATACAACGATCTATAATCCCATAATTTAACTCCACACTCAACGAGGCAACAAAGCAATATGATGCACGAGTTCAAATTAACTTTTATAAATTTTGTGTGGTCACTGTGGGGGTCAACCCCGAGTCAATTCCTATGATGTCAAACAGTGACATAAAACGGATCAGGTTAAGTTACGCTTTTAATGATTCTTTGTGCATCACAGAGTTGAGCAAAAGAAATCGCCTATGTCAGAGCAAAGTGGGGTTGCTTCAATGGACACTAACACGGTTTAGTGCTCTTAAGCTCTTGCAGAACCAGGAGGTGTTCAGGACCATAACGAACACAACCATGAGAACCAAAAACCGCGTTTGTTGGTATCTGTGTGTGGTATATCATCGCTTACACAACCGATAGAATAGTTCAAGGACATTACGTTTACTAGTCAGTCAGTAAGGTAAATATACTTTCACAAGGGAAGGTTTAAGGGTGATTGCCTACCTATCCTATGCAAATATCAGCTGTAGAGAGTTAGCATCAAATCGAAATTCCTTCCAATTCTATTTTCATTCATGTTGGGATTGTTGGAAAAATGATGTGAATTTAAAAATAGAATTAAATTTTTAATATTAAATAATTTAATTTGTTTTTAATTATCTCAACAAATCCTCCTTCCTCTAGAACTTGATGTTTTCTAGGATTCCGTGTCTTGCGATGATTAGAGTTTATTCTCTATAAATAATGAAAGTTGCAAACCGTAATACCCTCTTGGCAAAAATCTAATTCGATATTGGTGAAGCTCTCTTGGCACAGTCAGAGTTCAACTAACGGCAACCGTTGTATCATGGGAGACGATTGTCCAAACGAGGCAATAACGCGTCTTAAGGAAATAGAATTACCGGGCCTCGGTTAAATCAATCTTCGTTACGGTAAATTGTATCTATACTTAATTTAGGTTCAAATGTGTTTACAAGTTTATGGCGTGATGTTGATATTGTATTTCATATACACATACTTGTTTGATTAATGTAATCAATTATTGATTTAATAATCTCGTTGAATTTATGGTTTTGATTAACCCATGTCTAACAAAAAGTCTATGGAAATATTAATGCACAAACATACCTTTAGTAAAATATAGTATTGATCGGATTTTGGATGTTGCCCGAGACTTCGGAAGCTAGGATTCTAAATCAACAATTCAACAAGATGAAAAACCTTCAGGACCATCGCAAGCTTCATATACTCTCCTTCGCACGAGTGAACCAACAAGTGAAGACTGAAATGGGACTACAGAGATGCTGAGGATGAAGATAATCAATTTCAACGACTAGCAGGCAGACTAATCAAAGAGAAGCATGCTATCCTTTTCTTTGCTTGCTATAGCATCAACATAGATGACCCTGAACACCCTGATCCGAGGCCTACACAGTCTAGCCAGAGCTCTAAGAGATCCGAGACAACACAAAACCTTGTTGGAGAAATTCAAACCCTTAAGTAGCAAAATGAGGCAATAAAGGCGGACGGTGAGGTCTTGAAAAGCAGGTTGAATTAAAAAGAGAAATCGATCTAAACATTAAGCAAACAAATAAGAAGAATCGAATATTCCAAAAAATATAGTACCAAGATTAGCTCTACCTGACCTTGCTCCTTCCTCTAATGCCCTGAGTAGTTTTGATTTCGATTAAATTTGGTTGTACTAGTTTGAACTTTATATATTCAGAATATTATAATTATTATTTTAAATTTGAATTTCATTTCGTAATATAATTTTATTTGGTGTAATATTTTTCTTATTGTTTTAATAATAGTGCACATAGAAGTGTCTGCCGTTGCTAAACTAATGACGTACCTGACCACGTGCGTCATTAGTATAGCAACAACCCATATTTACCCTTCGTCGTTGTCATTTTAACAACGTATGTGATCATGTACATCGGTAGTTTAGCAATAACATACATGGTCATGTTTGATGTTGCTATACTAACTGTTGGGAGAAATGTCAATATACCATTATTAGCGGAAACCAACTTCTCCCCTCCTATGTCGATCTTATAGGAATTAACAAATAGAGCACAATACTTAGCAAATAAAATGGACAAGAACACACCAATTTTACGTGGAAAAACCTTCTCAACGTGAGCAGGAAACAACCACGGGACCAAAGTCCTCAAAACCTCCACTATCAACAAGTAATGGGTACAAACGGTTCTCTCTAGGTATAACTAGAGGCATACAATCACCAACAACATCTCAAGATAAACAATCTTGGATCTAATCAACAACAACAAAAAAGATTAGAGAGATCTCACCAAGATTGGTGGCACATGAACAGAAATTCGTACTTAAATATCGAGAACTCTAAATCCGATTTCCACCGTTCAGAATGAAGAGCTACGAGTCATGAACATGTTGACAAAAATTCAGCTCAATCAGACGACGGATTGACCTCCGATCGGCCGTTTGATCACTGCTGGTCCACCTCCAATTTTCTGCTCCCTTCTTCTCTCTTTTTTCTCTCACTTTTGGTGTTGTGTGGCTGATGAAGTTGTTGCTGTCCCAGAGGTTTCAAAACCCTTAAAAAAATCTATTTATCTCTCTCTCCTTGTGGGCCCCACCCACAAGGGTATGGGCCTAGTTCCACATAGATGGAAACTAGCCCAACACTAACGACATACATAATACGTGCACCGTTAGCATAACAATGAGGCATGTGGTCATGTGCGTCATAGCTAAAGTAACTACGTACTAAACCTATGCCCTATGTTGGCAAAGTAGCAACACCATTTCATAGATGACGTGTTAACAACGGCGTCGTTTACGCCCCCGTCAATATCAATGACATTTTTTGGCTTAGTGGTGGTGGTGTACAATAGTGAAATAGTTAGAACAGCTAATTTTCATTTTAATAAGATAAATATTATAGTTTTCTCACTTAAGTACAACTAATATTGAAAGTTTTTTGAGAATTCCTTTGAAATGTTTTCATCTCATTTTAGTACGATAAATATTATAGTTCTTAAATTTTATTTTGTGAAATGACCCAAATATCCTTATGTGAAATGACCCCAATAACCCTATGAGAAATGACCCAAATAACTTTTATTGTCTTTCAAAATTTTAAATCATGTCGTTTATTTTATGTCTTCTCAACCAATTTTCATTTGATGTGACTTTTAAAATTAGAGTTGTTGGAATTCCTCCCAATCTCTTGTTCTTAGTTTTTATTCTAGATATCATGGTCAAGTAATGCCAGTGGAGGCGACAACGTCAATGTCAATCTCAACCAAATTGGCACTACAACAACTCCCTAGGCCACGTGCTGGTCACAAACATAACTATATGTAGGAAAAAGTATACTTAACTACGCCTACAGATACACTTATTTTCACTTACCTAGGTTGAACTAAGAGTTGACTACACCCAAATATATATATTTTTCTCAATAAGAATTTCTCTTGCTTATTTGTGGATGCAGTCGACAGATTGTGATAGAAATATGTACATGTGTTCTTGTTAATACAGATCCATGTTTATTTTCACATCATCTCGTTATAATAGTAGTTCTTATTTAAAAGATAAATAGAAAAGACTTGACCCCACAGCTATATTGCTGTTTGCAGATGAACAAATAGAGGAACATGGAAATATTTTATTATTCTGGGATAAGACAGAGGCTAGACCAAATTAAGGTTTAACTTGATTTGTAATGTAAAGGCTTAATACAGAAAGGATAATGGCATGGTCCTTATTGGTGAGTAATGGAAAAGGATTGGCGCCGCAAGCATAGTTGAACCCTCCTTCGCAACCTTGCGCTTCAAGTATTACTTCAGCGAGTTTAGGACTGACTGAAAGGTACTTCTTGGCCTTGTATTCCGTAATTGCTTCCTCTGCGTTCCTTACAGCTCCGTCAAAGCAATCATCCAAACATTGTTTCCAAAAAGGGGACGTATTCGGGTCAGCCAGGATCTTCTTCACGGTAGCTACTGTGTTGCTCACGTTCTTTTGGAGCTGCTCGATCGCGATCAGTCCCAGTTCTACTGTGGTTTTCGCAGCCCCGCTGTTTGGGGCCTCGTGAAATGCAGACACGCAGAAGTCGTACCCGACGCTCGGGCTACCCTGTGAAACTGCTTTGCAAGTGTCTTCGATTAGGCCACCGGACACGGTGCTTGGGATGGCCAAGACCATAATAAAGAGCAGGATTGACCACACAAATAGATTCCTCATTATTCTTATTCTTATCTCTCTTGGTTTCTTGTCTTCTTTCTTCAGTATGTACATATATATAGCCAGCGGTTATTAAATGGCTTTTACAATTCCATGCATTTACACTTGCAAAAGATGTCGTCAATTATTTGTATTTTACGCTTTGATTCTGAATTCATGGAATATATTTATGTAATTAATGATTTGTTCTTTTGGGTATCTCAAAGACAAACTAAAACAAATTACTAGAAAAGAGTACGGCTAGATCCATGCGAAATAATACATTGCTTTAAATAATAAAGATATGATATAATTTCATTAAAAACTAAGATATGATATTGTTTTTTGAAATAAAGATATGATGTGATTTCTAATTGGTGCTTTCCTTCCATTTCCTTTATTTTTATTTTTCTTCTTTCAGATCCTAGATTCACGTCTAAAGTTTTTTTGTGTAACATCTGTGATATAATAATGTTCTAAACGCAACCATTTATCTTTACATTTGACCAAATACAATATGGTGAACATGAAATTTTTTTACTTACAATATAGAAGTGATATTACACATATTCACTAATATATATATATATATATAAGAGTTGCCTGGTGCAATATTTGTTATAACAAGAAAAATCTAATGCGGAAATAAACCAACAATCAAATTGAATAAATAATAAAACACCAAGATATTATGTACACTATCAAATTTTACCGTAGTGAAAGGGGAATACCTACCATCATTATTATTGGAGGCACACGTCCATCGTCATAAGTTCGTCAGGCTTAAGTTGTCATGGTTAATTTTGACGACATATATGATACACCGTCACTATAGTGACGACGGACTTATGGAGCTACGCCGTCACTATAGTGATGGAGACCCGGCATGAGTATGCCATTGTTATGATCACGGCAGTCTGTCAAATTTGTCGTTCACGGTTAATCATATGGACAACGAACTTATCGAGGAGCGCCATTAGTATAGTGACGGCCGTCCTCCCTAAATATGCCGTCCGGGTAGTGACGACGTATTTCTATTGGTACGTCGTTCTTACTCTGACATTGTATTTGTATGTGTACGCCATCCAAATTCTTTGACATAGAAAAAAATATTAAAAAATGTCAAATAAAAAATTATATTCGAAACAAAACTATAATGAAAGAAAATTTACTTCATATATCTGAAATTAATATTTAATGGCTTTGAATTACAATTTTTTCAAGAAAACTAATGGTCTTCGGACCTCTTGAAAGAGGACATGTTTGGGTTCGAATTCCGCATCTAATCGTACAAGAACCTCGACTCTGAGAATCTATCATTTTCGTCGTTTTTTCGACCCAGACATCACGAGATGGGTCTACATCATCCACGAAGTGCTGCATAAGATCGACGTGCACATGATCATTATTCGAACTCGAACAAGGCAGTTTGCTTGAAGTTGACGGCAAACTCATATCCCAATTGTGGCTCTCCTTATCTTTCCTAACTTCGTAATGATGGATCCACACCTTACCCGATTTAAGGATAATTTTCTTCAGTAAATGATCGCAAATGGTGTCCATATTGTGCACAATACAGTTACAACACCTCACGTACAGACGCTTACAATGATTCGCACCATATTGTCAAGCATTTTCTCTCGCAAAATTGATGAAATTGCTCATTCCCTACATGTATGCCTCACTTATTCTCTCAGCTTTTGTCCCTCTCTAATCCAGTTCTTCTAGGAATAACCTCGGATGACAACATCTAGAATAAGTTGTTTGAACTTGCGTTATCGGGTGAAACGGCCGATATCGCTGAAAATACTGGTGAAACTGGTTAACCCAGCAAAATTCAAATTGATTCCGGTGTAATCCGTTGAAATCAATTAATTCTGGTCCACTCCAATTTAAATCAGTTAATTTCAGTTTTGTCCTATCTAATCCGGTCTTATTCCGTCCACCTAATTAATTAAGGTTTGGAACTTAGGTTAATAAACAATAACAAAAAGTCAAACCCCTATTCACTCATATTTTTTAGTTTCACGTTTGAACTTCGAAACTATTGACAAGTTTGAAATTAAAAATGATTAAGATTATTCATTTTGTCTTTAATAAATAATAAATATGAGTTTATATATATATATAATTATTTATTTATAATAAAACGTGTTTTGTCGTGATCTTCCTGCGATCTCCCCGAGTTTTTGCCAGATCTCCCTTTTTGTCAGTTGGCTGATATATCCCCGCGATCCGAGTTCCATAACCTTGGTCATGACAGTTGAGATAATGTTTGAGAAGGGCAGGCCCGGCCCAACCTATACGGAGGCCTAAAGTGAAATAAGAAATGAGGCCTTTTTACAAATGAGCAATATAAAATTTGCTGGAATATTAAAGAAAATAAAATTTTTCGAAGCAAGTCTTACACGTGAAGATGTTTATTTATAGTTAAATTCCTAAAAACTTATTTAGTTTAAACTCGGCTCGGACTCGAAAGAGTTTAACAAAATTAATTTTGAGTTTCATTCGAGAAAAATATATAGTTACATTCATTTGATTTCAACTAGACTCTACGATTTATTTAGTTTGAATTACAAGAGTTTATAAATTTTTGGAGTTTTAATAATAGTAATCAACACTAACTAAATATTATTTTTGCAAAACAAAATTGTAGAAATATTGATATATAACTTGCCGATATAAAAAAGAAGAAATTATGTAGTTTTAAAATATTTATAACATATTATTTATGTAGGGATGCATTCCAGTACAAATCTGGTTGAAATACGAACTGTCGAACTTGCTGGGAGCCGCTTATCTTGTGAGATTATACCATCGTGTGACATCTGGCATCGACTTTTCACCACGTTTATTCTGTATTTCTACCATGTCTAATACGTTTATACCATTTCACACTCAAGTTCTACCATATGTATCCGTGTTTCTATCGGGTTTACACTAGACTGCAGTCATGTGTGCACCGACCTTGAGAGAAATATATAACTAGGTTCCCAAGTGTTACGAGGGTCTCCGACTGTAATGAGGGGGTAACCGGGTTAGCGAGGGTTCGACCTGATTCGTCTGTCATAATCAGCCCGGACCCTCGCTGACCCGGTTCCAACTACTGTTACGAGGTCCTCCACTCTAACGAGAGGGTTAGGTTTCATACTATACCCTATAAGTGAACCCTGTTGGGGTAGAAGTGTAACGAGGGGACTGAGTTACAAATTATACCCTATAAGTGAATCATTTTTGGGGAGAGGTGTAACGAGTGAGTTGGGTTTCATACTATGTTAAGTGAACATCCAGATTCTATCAGTTCACAATCAAATTCTATTGGTTCAGACGGTTTGCATTTCTACCCCTATGTGTACTTGATTTGTCCTCTTATTTATATATTGTTTATTATTATGAATATTAGATTTAATTATATAGATTATTCCTTTATTTTTCTTAAAAAAACGGAAGAGGCCTTAATAAGTGAGAGGCCTTAAGGGAAAGCTTATTTCGCTATGAAGTAGGACCGGCCATGGGGAAGGGACAAGAGGAAAATGTATAGGTAACAAAAACCCATTGGTTAAACGGATAAACCGAAGCAAACCGAATTGAGGGCTATTAAGTACTCTTCGATTGCTTCTTAATGGTTTTTGCTCATTTTGAGTTAATGTTTCTGCACATTCTCAAGAGATAATCTCACCTATCTACAACTAGTTTCACACGTTCCACACATAACTACAGTTAAAGTATTTTTTCATCTGTGAGGTGCGTTTAGTCATTTTAAGGGTATATTTAGTAGAATAACTCTTAATAGTATTTTTAAATGTCTATCAAGGGTAATTTAGTCATTGCATGCTCAAAATTAATTGAAAAGTTAACGGATTGTAGTTGAGTGAAAATAACCAAACTCAACGCAACTCATAGATGAAAAAATACTTTAGTTATAGTTATGTGAGAAACGTGTCAAACAAACTGTAGCTAGGTGAGATTATCCCTATTCGTAATTATCGTTTGTTGAATGGATAAAAAATTGGGCCTAAATATCATACCCATAAAATTGAACCACTTTCTAGTGGTTAAAAACCGACCATTCAATTATACCCGGTTTTTGATTATGGTTCTAAAAATTATAAAACCAGAGTTCTCAATTTGGTTTGATTTTTGACCCTTTTGTTCGGTTAACCGGACCATGGGCAACCCTAGGACCAGTGTATTGATGTGTAAAAATATAATTTTTTCCATGAGATGGAAAGATATAAGAAATTAGGTATACTTATATGAAAAATGTATTTGATAGTTGTACATGTCCTACAATTATCTCTGTATTTTATCAATTAATAAAACAAGAGAAATATAATAACCATTAATCTAATACCATTCTACCGTTCTTAAATTTGTAAAGGTAGTCCTTCATATATTGTATCCCTAAAAAGACATCACATAACTACTTATTAGAAAAAAGAAATATTTACCGCCATTTTTACTGTAGAGTAGATTAATTAGGAAGATCTCAAATAACTCCAGTTAAATCCATATTTTCTTTTTATAAAAACACACGATTGTTATTATCGAACAACGAAATATACTGTAATTATTTGACTGAAAAATGATTAAACTTTAACGACATTTGTAAGGGAAAGGACCAAAGCAGAGAGCTGATCCACATTTTCGTTATCAGGTTCCAACGGCGAACTTGAACCTTCAGCCCCGCCGCATCCGTCCCTGCAAGAATTGGCATAATCAAGCACTGCACTTACCAGAACATTGGCTCCTCTGTAGCTCCTGGCCTTGTACTCCGCAATGGCATCCTCTGTCGTCGTTATGGCATCGGAATAGCTATCGAGGCAGTCCTGCACGGCTGCTTTCACGTCCGCAGCCAAATTCGGGTCCCCCACGAGCTCCTTTGCCCGAGCTTGCGCGTCAGTCACACTCTGTAGGAGCAGCTCGATCAAGATCAGACCCAAGTCCACTTCGCAGGTGGCAGCGCCGCTGTTGGGCGCCGAGTGCAGGGATGTTACACAAAAATCTTGTTTGATAATTGGGCTGGTTGCTGATAGCTTCTTACATGTTTCTTCTATTAGGTGACCGGATATGGTATTTGGGAGAGATAGGACGAGGGCGAGAATGCAATACACAAACAGCTTTCCCATTTTGTTTATGATTGTTTTCTTTGGTTGTACTGATTTATTGGAGGATATATATAGCTATTGTTGACCTGGTTGTAAGGGAATATTGTTTCATAGTATGACTTTCAGAATTTGGTGTATTAACGCTTACAATACAAATTATCGGGCTTTTCAATACAAATGAAAATTTTAATTGCGTATGCACCACTGAAAACTGCCTCCAAGCCGGCGAGACTTTGCTCCCGCCGAGTAGGAGATCCGGTCTCGCCGGCTTGGCCAAGCCGGCGAGATTTTCGCCCGAAACTCGCCGGCTTTTTTCTTGCCAGGCAAGTCTCGTCGGGAATGGTCTTACCCGGCGAGATATTGCATCAATATCTCGCCGGGTTGGACTTGACCAATATCTCGCCTGCTTGGTGAACGTTTGCCGGCGAGATATTGTCAAAATCTCGCCGGGCAAGATTTAAAACTTACCCGGCGAGACTTTGGTA
>JAYMTP010006362.1:0-12180 GCA_036897365.1 Geranium brycei | reverse complement strand
AAGTTTACATATATAATTTACTATTCAAATATGTGCTTTAATAATTTAAAAAATCTTTATTATCTAGATATGATTACATTTAGAATATCTTGTCAAGAATTATTCATATAATGTAATCATATCTAATTATTTACAATATTCTATAATTTGATTTTATTACATTATTTAGAAATTTTGTATCCTAAGGTGTTGAGGCTCTTTGATGGGAATTGTAGATAAGATTATTCATGGTTTATATTGACGGTTTTGAAAAAACTCACTGAAAAATGTCAAAACTGTAGAAGGATTTAGACATAAATAAACAAGAAATAGAAGTTGATCAATGATACAAAATCAAGAATTTATATAGTTTGCCAATAACATATCGAACACGTTCATGCGCAAAGGAGAGAAAATCTCGTGAGAGAAAAACGGTATAGAATTAATGTTAAGTTACATTCACACTAAATTTATAATATTTCACTTTTCTCATGATAGAAAATTAAACAAAAAAATCTAATATGATAGAAAACTCTTTGATCATAAGGTATGACAAGTCTTGCTCTGAACATGGAATCCTTACATGTTTATTATGTATAATAATTTGTCGTGACGAATCATTCAACAAACATAACATAATGTCGAGTTAGGGGACTCTTCGCGCCATGAACCCCTAGTCCGAACACCTTGCCCCTGAATCCTGACTCGCTAACCAATTAATGAACTATCGTACTGGCTAATCCCAGTAAATCCTAATTCAATTCAAAATATATCTAACAGAAAGAGTAACTCTTATCTAAGAGAATATAAATATGTTAAAGCTCAATTTATTAGGGCTTGGACTTGAACAGACCCTTCATCTCAAAATGAGATAGTGCAATAATAATTTTTAAAATTATTCATGTTTACACTAAATTAATTTATAAATTTATTTCTGTTTGGAGCCAATAGCAAATCTCCTTTCGCATCCTTATCGTTATGGCACTCACATGTCGGCATGTCACTCCCTATCTAAAGCTTTCTCCATCCCCACCACAGTCATTATCACTCACCTACTCTCCCTAAACACCTTATCACCACTTCAATGCTCTACTAAATTTAATGTTAATGTTGTTGTGTTTTTTATCACGATGTTATCGAGAATTAATCAGAAACTATTTAAACTAATTAAAGAATATGAGATATTAAGTTTGTGATGGTATGGTCGAGAATCTGATCTCGTCCCTACAAAATATTAGAGCGGTTAATTATTGCACTGTTTGTGATGGTGAGGTCGAGAATCTGATCCCGTCAAAAGAGTAGTGAAAATTTTATAAGAATATATATTTTTTTTAAATAAGGTTATCTTAATTTACACTTCTACTCTACATGACCCGTGTGAGGCTAGTTTTGACTTGACATGATCATAGTCCACTAAAGTCCTTGTTACAATTCAGTTAGAGAATCGAATTTCTATTCAATACTAAAATCTAATATTAATAAAATCTTGCTTGATCTTCATTATTGTAATGATATTCTTTTCCAAAGGTTGTCTTCTATACCTCTCTTGCTTCTCATTCAATTTTCCCTGTGAGTAGCTTGAGATTGAACATGAGTATAGCATAGTGTTGGATATATAAATGAGGCCCTAAAAGCCGACGGTCCGATCAACGTAATAAACGCACTTTATGATATTTTGGGATAATTTAGATACGCACTGGTAGAATTTGTTAAACAGTTTGCGAATCGAGTACTTTATTTCATTGTGTGAGATTCGCATTCATACATTAATTGCACATGCAGATAGTGTTAGACAAGCGATAAAACGAGATTACCATGAAATTAAATGACATAATTAATAATAAAAATGCCAAACATTTACAATCAGCACTACTGTCCAGAAGGTGTAATAAGGTCATCTACAACTTTACACTTATGGCCGAGACTTGTTTCTTTTCAGAAGAACCTCATTCAAAACTTACATATTCGTGCAACTCTCTATTGAAACTCGAGACCGATTTCCTTCCCTAACATTATATAACAAACCATATCTGAGGCTCAAAGATAATACACCAAAAGGAAGAATCAAAAACACTAAAATCATAAGTTACAAAAAAAATATAATAAGATTTTTGTTAGGAAAAGAAACTCATATCGGTTTTTTTTATTTTAATTTTTTTTTACTAATAGTGTGAGGCTTAAATCATTACGGTGTCTCCTCAAGAACGAAAAAAGTACTAATATTTTTGTTTATGTAATGTCATTTTGTTATGTATCCAATATTTCTTTGCCGCCCATAGATAAAATGAATACATAACACAAATAAGAAAAAATAAATAAATAAACAGATAAAAGAGGTCAATATTATTTATCCTCATTTTCAATTTATTCTCAAAAACGAAAAAAAACTCCAACAATACAATAATTGAAAAAAAAAAAACCACTCCCAAAAAAAGCAACAACACTCAAATCAATCACGAAACGGTTTTGAAGGAAGTGAGGCTCTTGAATCGCAGCCAGGCCTTCTCCAGCACGACGGCCTCGTACCTCTTGGCGTCGCCGCCGCCCGCCGCCAGCACGAGCCTGTAATTGACGCCGGAAACCACCTGCGTCTCGCCGGAAACCACCCTCTGCAGCGCCAGTTTCGCGTTCGCCGCCTTGTTGTGCTCCGCCACCGCGAACTCGGCGATCCCGCCGTACATGGCCGCGCTCCGGCCGCCGTGCGCGGCGGCGGAGAGGAGGAGGAGGGCGAGGGCGACGAGGTGGAGGCGAGTGCTCATGGCTCTTGGATCTGATCTTTTTGGCTTTTGATTGGTTGGGATGGGACGAGTTTTATAGATGGGAGAATGATGGGTGATTTGTCGGATTTGCCCCTTGGGTTTGTGAACAATTACAGACCAATGAGAGAGGGAGGGTAGGAGTGTTCACGGTTCGGTTCAGGGACCGAAACGATCCGAACTCGTCGGTTTCAAGAAAATCACAACCGAACTGATAGAGATCGATTTTCGGTTCAGTTCGGTATTTTTCAACAGTTTTTACGAATTCTATATTTTTAGGCCTTCTGACTATTTTTTACAGTCCGATATTTTTAAACTCGATTAATGAAAAATAAATGACCACAAGTAACTCCGAGGGAAGCGCTCTCTCAAGTCAAAACCAGTTTTTTTGGGTTTTGTTTGAGAGCTTAGAGGCTCTGATTCAGATACCAATTAAGCTGAGAGGGGGTCGAGCTGAGATGGGTCGTTAAAATCTTTGTGAGCGTTTGTAGCGCGGGGTGTGGAGTCGATGGCCTGGATAAGGAAGTGGTGTTTTCAGAAGATGATCATATTGTCATAAAAGATTGGGACAATGATCGAACAACGAGAACTTGTTTTGTTATTACAGTTTTATCGGAGATTTCTCTCCGCATCTTTCTTTGGAGTGTAATCTTGTATTATCTTATTGTACCATTCTGTTTGTATTATGGTCGGATTATAGGATGTTATATTATATGATCATCTTGCTCATTTTGAGCTTTGGCTTGAAGATGGATATGAGTTTGGTTATCATATTCTCTCTATTGTATTTATTTATTGCAGCCAAC
The DNA here is from genome assembly GCA_036897365.1 of Geranium brycei. Taxonomy (NCBI): domain Eukaryota; kingdom Viridiplantae; phylum Streptophyta; class Magnoliopsida; order Geraniales; family Geraniaceae; genus Geranium; species Geranium brycei. Next base: position 8,639 of record JAYMTP010006362.1, on the reverse strand, counting down.
TATTAATAGTATTGATATGTTTATTTCAAAAAAATGACTTGATATGCTTATGTGTTATAATAATTTGATTTTAATTTTTACAAACTAGAACGAATATTATTCAATTTTAATTGTTTGGTTTGGCTTTTCACAAGTCGGTGCGATTTATTTCGCGAACACCCTTAAGATAGAGTAATGCTCGCTCAAAGACGAGAGTATCAAAAATCGAATCGAGTTTAAATTTATTGTGGTTTGGCTTTAGTTGATTTGAATTTGGCTTGTGTTCAAATAAATTTATACGGTTAATTTTAAATTTGATTTGATTTTGTATGGTTTTCACTTTTAAATATTTATTAAAAAATAAAAAATTCAAGGGTACTAAATATAAATATATAATTAATGAAATATTAAACGAAATAATTCGCGAGTTTTAAAAGGTAAACTCGAAACTTGAGTTGTTTACATTTTGAATTTAACTTTGAACTTGAACTGAACTCAATCTCGAACTAACTATTTAACATATTGAATTATAACGGTTTATTAAACATTAATCATTTACAACATAGTCAATAAATTTCATAATAATCATAATTTGCAATACTTCGAAAGACAAGAGAAAGAGACGAAAAGATAATTTGAGGAGGCAAATAAATTTTAGTTTACAACTTGAAATCATAATCTATTATTCACATTATCAAAGTCGTGTACAAAATAATAGAGATCTCATGTAAAAAACATAAGGTCACTTATGTTAATTTTTATGGTTCGAATTAATAAACTGAAAAGATACCTTATTTGATAATTAGACCATCAAACTACTCGAGGTGGGTCCAAAATAAAACTATTCATGTATTGTTATTTTATTATTTATATGATATTTCTTTGAAGGCCCATTTGAATAGAGATAAAATTAACACATACTACAAAAGAGGAAGTAAAAAAATAAAAAAGAGGTCTATGTCATTCATCCTCATTTTCAATTTATTCTCAAAAACAACAAAAAGAGCTCCAAAAATGCAATAATTAAATCAACCACTCCCAAAAAAGCAACAACAAAAAAATCAAATCATGAAATCACAAGGACGGAGCGATGAGATAGAGGAGAGAGGGGTGAGCAAAATTGTCCGGCCCAACCCACAAGCCAGACTAACTCGCTCGCTTTTGAGCTCAACCCGGAGAGACCCGGGCTGGGAATGGGTTTGAAATCGATTATATGAGTTGCGAAGCGAGCTTGATATGTGCTGTCCGGACCAACCCGGCCCTTGAGCCCATAAGTTTTGTTATTTATTTATCTCATGCCTATTTATGATTTAATTAACCAACCGTTGTAATTGTTATTGTAATTCTATCTAAATTTGAGTTCTTCAAGTTTTTGTGAAGTTTGTAATTCTGGTGGTGAATGTGATTGACATTATGTTTTTGTGTATTTGAAGTATTAATTTAGCAATCAGTTGTTGTGTACATAATTTATTTTTGAATTTAGTTTTTATGTACACAATCTGTTAATTTTGATTGTCATGGACGGGCCAGGCTCAACCCGCCTAATTGTCCAGTGAGCAACAATCTTCATGGGTCGGGAATGGACATGAAAATGCTCAACCCGCTGAGTCGGAGTTAGACCCAAAAATCAGCCATAGACTGTCCAACCCGGCACTGCTCACCCATAGAAACGAGTGCCAATAGCCGAATCTGATATTTGATTTAATTTTTTCTATTTTTGTATGTAGGGAATAGTTGGTTGGTTGGGACAATTTATGGATAATAGATGAGTTGTGATGGGTGATTTGTCGGAATTGCCCCTTGAGTTTGGGAACAATTATAGTCTTGTAGACTAATTAGAGAGAGTAGGGCCGGGTGTTCACGGTTCGGTTTAAAAACCAAAAAACGAACCGAACTTCTCTGTTTCAAGAAAAACCGAACCGACAAAAATCATTTTTCGTTGAACCAGCTTAATGTATTTTCTACTTTTAGCCCTCTGTCTAAATTTTTTGTTGGTCCAATACTTTTAAGTCTAGTAAATGACCTAAAATATGCCACGTGCTACAATTATCTGGATTTCGGTTCAGTTTGATTTTGTATTATTTTAATTTTAACCATTTGGTTCGGTTTTTACAAGTTGATTTGAGTTAGTTTGGCCAACTCGGTTTATTTGTGAACATCCCTAAGAAAGAGAGAGTAGCGTTCACTCAAAGATAAGCTTGTATACAAATCAAATTGAGCTTAAAATTGTTATTAGTTGATTCATGAAATTTGGCTAGTGTTCAAATAAGTATATAGCTAATTTTAATTCCATTCAATTTTGCTTGGTTTTCACTTTTAAATATATAATTAAAGAAATATTAAACGAGATGGCTCGTTAGCTTTGAAATGTTAGATCCAAAACTCGAGTCCTTTACCTTTTGAATCTAACTTTGATCAGTTTGAACTTTGACTCAACCTTGAACTAACTATTTAACGTATCAAATTCGAACCGTTTCACACTATACATAATTTGGCAGTGTTTTGAAAGACAAGTAAAAGAGACGAAGAAAATTTGAGTCGTTTCCAATTTATTCGAGTACTTTTTTTTTATCAGCGAAAATAGAGATTTTATTAATGAAACCAACTAAGGCTTCCAAGTGGAAAGTAAGAGAGAGCCATAAACATCAACAAAAGAAAAGAATAAAAGGACAAGCATGAGAGAAAAAGATACAAATAAGAGAGACATAAATTAAGAGAAACGCCTAGGCGAGCTCATGAAGCCCTATTTTTGGCCTCCATATCTTCAAGAACGGTTAGCACATGAGCTTCGGGAATGTTCCAAGTGACGCCCAAGGATTTGTAAATCTCCAAAGTTCGAAGAGCACAAGCCTAATTGTCGGGTGAACTCTTGAAAGTTTGATTCCGGGGCCTCGGTGCCAACGAAGGAAGGAGACTCGCTGGATGGAGGGAGATGCAACTTGGCCTTGGATGGATCATCGCTCTGAGAATCAGGAGGAGGATCCGGATGAGCCTTGGGCTTGAATTTCCGCCGTTTGCGAACATGAGTGGAACTAGGGAAAAGGTTCGAAACCTTGCTAGACCGTGGGTGGCGAGACTTTTTCTGCTTGGCAGAAAAAAATTAGATTTGCAAGGAGAACATGCATTTCAATATCAGATGACACCAAAGTTGGCATCAAAACAAGCCCATCCTTAGGCCCATTTATTCGAGTACTAACAGACAATAACACCACATTGAGTTTGGCATGATGGTTTAGTTGCTTGCTCCCTTATCTGAAGTTAAGGTTCGAGCCTCATATATAACATCCAGTAGGAAAGCGTATATGGGTAATTAAGGGCGATACTAAGCCTGCTTGGTTTTCACTTTCAATATTCATATTTATATTTTAAGTGTATCGAATACAAATATATAATTAGTTAAATATTAAACAAGATAGTTTTCGAGTTTTGAAATGTTAGATTTAAAACCCGAGTCCTTTATTTTTTGAATCTAACCTTAATGAGTTTGAACTTGACTCAACCTTGAACTAACTATTTAACGTATCAAATTCAAACAGTTTTACAGTACACATAATTTGGCAGTGTTTTGAAGGACGAAGAAAATTTGAGTCGTTTTCAATTTATTCGAGTACTAACAAACAATAAAACCATATTGAACCGTCATAACATGTTTTGTACAGGTACAAGTAAACATAAGTTTTTATGGGTAGCACGCGCATCGCGCGTGCCCCCACTAGTTATTATAATCAAATTTTTGTTTATCGCGGTTTTATGCCAAAAAAATATAGTTAATCATAATGATATTTAACATTTTATTTATTTATTGTTTTTTTATGTGGAAAAAACAGTATAGTTAATTGTGTTACTTTGTTCTATCAACATATCGTCTAAATGTGACGATTTTATCAAACAGTTTATCGCGAGAAGTGTTTTGACAAACACACCACCCCGCTGAGTCGGGAGCCACCCCACACCCTCATATCGAAAGCTTATACATAATTAACCTTAGACTGACTCGCTGATCGGTCAGCGAGACCACTGTTATTTCCAATTCCAGTGTGTCTCGATCCCATCAAAGACGGATTAATAAATCATAAAAAAATACCATAAATGATAGAAAATCCATCTCAATCAAATTACCAATTTTATTCAAACTCAATTTTTCATGGATCACAATTTCTTCACCACAAACCAAAAACATTAATTCTCATTATTGAATTGATTTGAAGGAAATGAGCTCCTTGAAGTTGATCCAATCCTTCTCCCACACGACGGCCTCGTACCTGTCCGCTCCGCCGCCCTCCGCCGCCAGCACGAGCTTGTAGTTGACGCCGTTGACCACCTGCGTCTCGCCGGAGACCACCCTCTTCAGCGCCAACCTCCCGTTGACCTCCTTGTTCTTGTTGTGCTCCGCCACCGCGAACTCGGCGATCCCCGCCACGCGGGGGTCGCTCACGTCCTTTATCGGCTCCCACACTCCGGCCAGGTTCATCCTCCGGCCGCCGTACGCGGCGGCGGAGACAAAAAAGAGAGCAAGAGCAAGAACAAGGAAGTGGGCCTTCATGGTTTCGTATAGATTGTATTCATTTTTTTTAGTGGTTTGTTGGTAATTTATGGGTGGGGAGTGATTGGGTTGTTAATGACCGGTTTGCCCCTTGGTTTTGTGGGTAATTACGTGTGCCCACAGATTTACGAGTGTTTGGTGAAATGTGAAACTTGTATAAGTTACTGTTTTTGGGATAATTATTTTATTGTATTGTTTTATTATCATCAAAATAATTAATTATTATTTAATTATGAGAACAAATCGACCCAAACTTTTATGGCACATCGCCGTCGGCACCGTCGCATGATTATAATTGCATTTTAAATATAAATCATATTGAATCAGAGATAAATCAAATTGAATCAGTTTAATTATGATTTCTTAAGCCAAGGGTATTTTAGGCGTTCTAGAGGTAGGTTGTCACAAAAAAAATTGTCAGGCTACTAAAAAGACTAAGAAATAATTAGGGTATGAAAGTGTCATTTTACTATAATTAAGTGTAACAAAGTGTCATTATCCCTTGAGATTAATTATCTATAAATTAATGTTTATTAATTTAATTTTTTATTAGTATAATTAACAGAAATACCCAGAGGATTATTGACATGAAAATTATTCTTGTGGACTAATTTAAAAAATATTGTATTCGTATAATTAATGGAAATATCAAAAAGATTATTCACGTGAAAATTATTCGTGGCGAGAACTCGTTTTTGAGTGTGGTGAAATGTAAAATTTGTATAAGTTACTACTTTGGGATAATTATATTCTATTTTTTAGAGAGATTAATTATCTATAAATTAATGTGTTTATTAAAAAATATTCTTTTATTAGTATAATTAACGAAAACTTCGAGAAAATTATTCACGTGAAAATTAATCGCCTGACTTCTGGTGCGAACTCGTTTAAGTCCAAAATTAAATTCTAATTTAATGAAACTTACAATATAAATAATAAATTAACGAAGAATCAACGCAATAAGCATGGTAGCTACGTAGAATGGAAATTTAGGAAAGTCTATATCTCCATGAGTTTAATTTAGTTGATTGCAACTCCAATTTAACAAATACATACAGTCAAAAATTTGAATTTGTTATTTGCATGGTTTATAACATGTGTAAATAAAAACACTTTTTCAATTTGTATACTGAATTTCAGATATGTGTCGAGTTTAAGATCTATTTATAAGAAATGACAATGGAATGAGTTTGTATAGAGTTTCGTGATCATGTCCTTCTTCCTTTGATTGGAGATATCGAGTCTCTATATTATAGGGGCAGGCAGAATTTCGAACCAGAACCAAACTGGTCAGAACTGACCCGAACCGAATCTTCCGGATCTCAATATATTGGAACCAAACCTTAAATCATTACGTGAGAAATTTGGGTTTGGGTTCTGATTCTACCCAGTTGAACCCGATTAGTTTTCAATCTTAAATCCATTTTGGATTTATTGATCGATTTCATGAATTTGAGCCCGATTTATAATCAATAACATTATAATGACAATCATAAAAAATATTAACATAAACCCAACGTCAAATTATTGTAAAAACTTCAAACTCACGTCAAAATTCATTTATTCAGTTACGTATATACTCTTTTTTATCACAATATTCAAAATAAATATTAATGCTTATATGGAAAATATAAAGTAATAACTTACAATTTCAATATACTGCATAAAATATTGTTGTATAAAAAAACACGTACGCAATATTTAAATCGATTAGATTAGGTTACTTTAGTGGAAAATGATAATAATCTATTAAATATATAGACATATTCTTGAGTGATTATGGACATTCTCGACCATAAGTGCCATTTATTCAAGCAAAACTTCAAAACATTGCCATAATTTAGAAATCATTCCACATATTTCCCTAAATGTTTATTTGAAACGTGAAGGTATTTAATAAAATTACATGATAACATTTCGTTAATTTCAATGATACACATATATGGTTTATAATAGTATACTTACTATTCATAGCATTGAATCTCAAAAGGCACTATTTACAACTCTAAATAGGGTTTATAGCCCAATGGAGGAACGCGCGGCTTTGGCTGGTTCAAACCCAAGTTCGATTATGCCTCAAAAACCTGGATGAAGGTGAATTGATTATTTCGTATTTAATTACGTCTTCAATATTTGTTTGCAAATGAAATTTAAAATGTCTATAACTTTTGTACAACGTGAAAGTGTTAGTGATCGATATAATTTTCATTAACCAAAGCAACCTTAATTGTGGAAAATTATACATTAAGTTTTTTATCACTAGAAACACAATTATATGAAAAGTTGTACATGATAATTAATAATGTCTATTGATCCATATAATCTCTAAAGAAATATGATTATATGATAAGACTTTTAGGATCACATTTACCAAAAGACATTTCTTAAGATTTATCGTTTTATGCACATAATTAATAGTGTTTTGTGATCAGAGCAATCAAATAATAAGAGTTTTGCTATACGAAGCGAAAAAATTTATTTTCAAGAACTGATATAAGGGATATGATTTATACTTCTTATGTTATTGACATTGTGATCAGTAGAGACACACTTGCAATCTTTATGGGTAAGGTTGAATTGAGCTCATCGATCGAGATAAAGTAATTTCCGTAAGAGAACATGTTAAGATAAATAGTGGTCATTAAACACGTTGGTACTGAATTGATGATTATGGATTATTTGACACGAAACATGCCACCACTAAAGGTCAATAATCATGTTGAAAAATGCCCTTGAATTTGTTTTACGTTTATAAAATGTGCCATTTCTTCCCTCTCTCTCCTCCATTGCTCATTCCTCTCTGCTCAGATTGAATGAATTACTTCCAAATTAAGTGGTTATTGTGATCCAGAGTTAACCTCAACTAAAAAAATTTACAGATTGTTATACTTTTAAATTAATATGTTTGTATACAAAAATTAAAACTTGAAACTGAAATAGAAAAACTAAGAAATTAGGCATGAATGAAAAAAAAACAAAATCAAATCAAAGAACATAATGAAATACAGCAAAAATGTCACTGATGACATTCATTTGTGAATTTAATAAATAGTCAGAGGTGTTCTAGACATTTCAAGCTTTCATAAAAAAATTTGTTTACAATTTTAGGTTGTCAGAGCAATGTGTAACTATTTTGCCATTAGTTGAATGTTATTTTTTCAAAATATGTATAGTAAGTTATATAAATTCACAAATGAATGTCACTGATGACATTCATTTGTGAATTTAATAAATATTCAGAGGTGTTATATATTTAATAACGGTTCTACTTACAATTAATTTCAGTTCATCTGTAAATGTAGAAAAAATTCAGTTCATGCATTTGTTATAATAATATATATATACATTGATTCTCCACGGCCCTAATTACGAAAAATCCCAGATTTGTCTGTAAATTCATTTGTGGTTGAATATAGTCAAGAAAATAAATAAATGTAATATTAATGAGTGCCGTTTTCTTTTAAATTAACCCGGGGGTAAATTTGTCCATCCGTAAGTCTATAAATAAAACACCAATCCCACAACTAAATGCACAACAACCAAAAAACAATTCAAAAAATATACATACAGAGGACAAATCAAATACAAACCAGGATGTCCCGTTTTCACTTGCACCTTATCTTTATCGGGCTGTTCCTCCTCTCCTCCCGCCACCTGATCATGGCGGACCCGATCGACGTGAATGATCCTCTAGTCCAACAATTTGCTCGGTTCGCGGTGGATACGCACAACAAGGAAGCTCATGATAATCTGAAGCTTCAGAGTGTGATTTCCGCCAACGAGGAAGCTGGCGTATATTACGAACTTACACTTACGATGCTTGGCGACCCTAACAGCTACCAGGCTCGTATCGAATACACCAAGGTACGCGGACCCCAACTTCTTTCTTGGAAGCAAGGTAATTAATTATTAAATAAGAATCTCTGGTCAAGTAATATTTATGTATTTACGTTCAGATATCCAATAAATAAAAGTATTTTAATTATATATATAATTAATTTCCGAGAATTCAAAAAAAAATCGTAAATAGTGCACTGATACTAGTAATTTACAAGAACTGATACCCAACTATAATCAATGAGTCTCTCAAAATTCAAAACTGAACCATGACTCCCAT
>JAYMTP010006361.1:0-12181 GCA_036897365.1 Geranium brycei | reverse complement strand
ACTTAACAAATTTAAATTAAATCCAGTTTAACCCAATTTAAATCAATTAATTTCAGTTGAATCTAATTAATTTCAGTGTAATCTTATAATTAAGTTCACCTAATAAATTATTGTTTGGCATTTAAATTATAAACAATTACATAATTCAGAATATTGATCATTCACAAGTTTGAAATTAAAATTGTTAAATATTATTTATTTTGTGTTTAATAAATAATAAATACGAGTATATGTATATGTATATTTAAATAATTATATATTACAAAATGTGTTTTGTGGTGATCTCTCTAATTTTATCATATTTCTTTTTCTGTCAGCTGACCAGTATATTTTCGATATTCGAATTTCACAACCTTACCTACTTACTAATTTGGGTACAAAAATTTAAATTTCATATTATTTTTGGATATCATCTATAATATGTCTTTTTTGCTTATTGTTAATAATTTTCAGACAACTATTTAATTATCTCGGAGAGAGAGGATAAATAAATATTAAATTCAGATTCATTGTTTAGGAATTTAATGTACTAATAATAATAATAAATAATTTTGAGAAATAATAAATAAATAATATTTTATTGATAGCGAGACAGAGGAAGCTGGCCATGTGCAGAGTGCCGTGCCAGCTGGGCCACTCAGAGAACCCGAAGCTATTCACTGCGCATGCCAGCTCAGCAAACGTCGTTTCCCTCCTCTTAACGCCGTTAGTCTTTTTATTCTCTATTCTCGTCTTCGTGGTGAGAATATTCTGTCAGGTCCGGTCAGCGAGGAGCTGACGTGGACGCGTGACGTTGACTTGCTATTACGAGCCACGCGCTCTCTCGTGACCATTTCGGAAACAATTATCATTTTACGTAAATATGTAAATAGATTGGCGAAATGTTAATAATAATTGATTTTGTTGTCGGTTCAATTTGCATTTTTATCGTGATTTGACGATTTATTTCTTAAAAGTAATTTATGTTTTGGGTTCGTTTTCATCAGATTTTCTTTCTGAATTAATGTTCGTTAACTATGATCCTGTTTTCCTAAATTTTGATGTCTAAATTAGTATAATTAAGCCTAAGAAAACTCATTTCTAAAAAGGCAATTCTAAAATAGAAAGTCATTAAACCCGTAATGATGTGTGCTTGAATTAAAATAGATCTGCACTTTTCAAAGGTAATGATTGTTTGTCATGATTTGGAAAAAAATTATTTGTCCAAATTCAAATAAGTTTGGATAATTAAAGTTTTTGTTTCATTCGAAAATAAATAATTAAGTTCCAATTTCATTTGAATTATTTAGTTGTCATGTACCTATATTAAATAAAAAAATGTAAAAGAGCAAACTTGTAGAACATAAAAAGTTAAGCACAGAGTTAGATTGTTTATTAAATTGATCAAATTTTAAATTTAATTATTATAACCTCAAACCACTTATACTTAACTGAAAAAATTGTTAATTGTAATTAACATACACCGAAGGAATATTATTCTAGTGGTTTGAGGCACACACTTTGAAAGAGAACGTCGTTCGAACCTTATGTTTTGAGGTTTTGAGGCCTGGGATGAGAGTTATAGGTACGATAAAAAAATTATGTAATTATTTAAAAATAATGAACTTATACTCAAAAATAAATAATCATTCAAATTTGATCTAGAATTCAATTGAATTCTTTAATTCTCCATCACAATCACAAATGTTAAATAAAACTAAAAAATATTATAATCAGATTAAATAAAAAATGTAATTGATTAAAATTTGAATGAGCATACTAAAGTACAAACTTAATTATTTGAATGCAAATTTAAATCGTTTATTAAACTAACCAAATTTACAAACTTAATTGTTTTTAATTAATCAAATTCAACAATTCGTTTACATCCTCAAATACACCTAATTGGGGAATAAGCACTTGCCATGAACCAAAACAAAACATATATAATTATGTCATTGAACTACAGATCCAATTCACATTTCAGGATCAAAACCTATTTATCTACACACAAAAATACAAAATATCAGTGTAAGTAACAAGACAATCTAGAGCAAATCATTTTATCAGGCACGTAGACAAGAAAAGCCCTTCAACTCTTTCACAAGAAACAATTTTAACATTCAACTGAAGCTGAACCATTTCCTCCATATAAATACCAGCAACAGCAATGAAACTAACACAAACCACCACCAAGCACCTGCAAAAAAATGGCTTCCATGAACAAGAACCAGTTCACATTCTTGGCATTGATCTTCGTTTTCGCAGCTTTCACCTCTCAAGCCGCCTCTCGCTCCCTCCACGATGCAGTCACCTACCAGAGGTACGAGCAGTGGATGTCACGCTATGGAAAGGCGTACCATGACAACGATGAGAAAGAGGATCGTTTCCAGATATTCAAGGAGAATGTTGCGTATATTGAATCATCAAACAGCATGAAGAAATCGTATAAGCTGAGAATCAACCAGTTTGCGGATCTTACCAATGAAGAGTTCAGGACGGTGAGAAACAGGTTCAAGGGTCATATGTGTTCCAACGACGCCGTTTCCTTCAAATATGAAGATGTCACAGCAGTTCCAGCTAGTATTGATTGGAGACAGAAAGGAGCGGTAACACCCGTGAAAGACCAAGGCCAATGCGGTAATTATAATCAGGATAAATGGTAAAATGATGTTGTATACTATCACATTTTTGCAAAGGGTGCTGTGAACTTCTTTTTTGGGCAAAACATGTATATTTGTACAAAAATGATGAAATTTCCCATAAAATTAAGAATTAATTTTAAGGGCAATTTTGCCATTTGTACACATACATTTTGCACCACAGATCAAAGTCCACACCACTTTTATGCCATTAAGAAAGTACACATCACTCTCTTGCAAAAGTTTGATAGTATACAACATTTTTGCCATTTTCCATTATAATTAAGTCTCAAAACTATTTTTTCGATGTTTTGAAGCTGACTATTTTCTTGTTCTCGTAACATAGGATGTTGTTGGGCGTTTTCAGCGGTTGCGGCCACAGAAGGAATCCATCAGATAACGACAGGTAAGCTAGTGTCTCTATTAGAACAAGAACTGGTTGACTGTGACACGAACGGCGTAGACCAGGGCTGTGGGGGCGGTCTGATGGACGACGCATTCCAATTCATCATAAAAAACAAGGGTCTCAGCAACGAGACCACCTACCCTTACAAAGGAACTGATGACTCCTGCAATGCCAACAAGGCTCCTGCAGCAACAATCACGGGATACGAAGACGTGCCTGCGAATAGCGAGAGTGCACTCATGAAGGCTGTTGCCAACCAGCCCGTATCGGTTGCTATTGATGCCAGTGGCTCGGACTTTCAGTTCTACTCGAGTGGCGTTTTCACGGGGCAGTGCGGGACTGAGCTGGACCATGGTGTCACGGCTGTTGGGTATGGGGCGACTAGCGACGGAACTAAGTTTTGGTTGGTGAAGAACTCGTGGGGAACGGAATGGGGTAGTCAAGGGTATATCATGATGGAAAGAGATATTGCTGCTGAGGAAGGGATCTGCGGCATTGCAATGCAAGCCTCTTACCCAACTGCATAAACAATATGTTCTCGTCTATACCTAGTACATATGTTTTTCTCTGTTTGTTCATATTCTCATCGGTCATCAAAAATCTGTAACATCATTATTGGTTATAGACTACATTATACTTATACGGGCAAAATCTAGTATTCTTTTGATGCTCTATTAATTCACCTAATATCTTGTTTCTATGGACATCAAAAGAGTTATTTTTCTTGATGAGGGTATTTGCAGATAAGAAACAAAATCTTCTTATTCAAGAAGGGCATGTTTCTTCACTATTGCATATATAGGAGAAACTGAAAAATTAAGCTGCAGGCTTACTAATGCAACAAGCATCCATATTATGGTCTCAGCTGCTCGTGAAAATATTGAAAACTGATAATTAGTATTACTGACCTAAGCTTGCTCCAAGGTGTAGTAGTTGGATTGGCGCAACTAAGGCCGAACAAAATCTGCATCTGCTGGAACTGATACGTCTACGGTAGGTCTCAACCGGGAGCTGACTTCAATGACTCCGAACGAGCAGTCTGTGGCATAACAAACCAGCCACCACTAGCATAAACATTTTACGTCCAAGTGATTGATGCAATAGTGACTTGTTTGAGAGCTTACAGGTAAATGAAATGCCATTCCAACTAAGAAACGGAAAAAAAATGAAAATGACAAAAGGCATACCTTGACGATATCAGAGTTCACTTCAACAATGGAATCACTCATGTTCTGTGCTTCAGTAGGTTCCTAAACAGACAAAAAATCAATCTATTTGCAGAACAGAAATGTTTAAGTAACATAAACTCTACCTAATGTAGATATTCGAACAAATCGCTCCCTCCTCTCACAATGAACTGTTAATCAAACAAACAAACAAACATCATATCTATCCTCTCCCACATATCACATTCCATTCAAAATGAAAAGAAGCCAAAGAAAAATCCACAAAATGAACACATTTCCGATACAAGCACTCTCTCAGAACACCCAAGAAAAACAAAATCTTTTCAGAAACCCAAAAATTGTTTTCGATTTCAACGAATCTCTCTCTCTCACCAATACTACCCAAATCCCCCAAACCTCCAGCATCATTCATGTTGATCCTCTCCACCATGATAAGAATCCAAACAGTCCACAGAACACTTCAAAATGAACACATTTCCATTACAAGCACAGTCTCATAACACCAAAAAATGCAATCTTTCAAGCAACCCAACTTTAAGTTTCAAGCATCAATGCCACCCAAATCCCTAAATCTCCAAAATCATTCATATATGTCACTTTCATTCACAAAACCGTACATTTCTCATACCCAGTTCAGTAAGACCCTTCACAGCTCAATAACAGAAATTCCCAATTTCCCAATTATACATACACACACACACATATATGCATATGTTAAAGGATGAGAGATATGTAGTAAAAAGTACCTCCTCGTGGCCAAGAAATTGGAGGTCTCGAACACCAAGACCCTTTCAGCAGAATCACCTCCATGTGTGTGTGGTGTAAGGTTCTTGGAGATCGATGAAGAGAACCCAATAACGAACGAGTCAGATAAGAGTTGGGTTTTGGCGGGCCTTATCCATATAACCTGGGTTTAAGCCTTTAGCCCATTACCTACATTAACGGGCCTCGAAGTCAATTAAATGGTTCCGGAACCAAATCGAACCGAGCCGAACCAGGAGAAATGGTTCTTGAATTTTAGAAAGCAGAACTGTAACCGCTTTGAGAGGACGGCCTGATTCTGAACTGTTTGCTTTTGATTCGGTTCTGGCTAGGGGTGGGCATTTTTTACTAGGAACCAGGAACCGAAATGAGACCGAATAAGAACTGGAGAATTGAAAATCGGAGTTAATAGTTCGGTTTTGGTTGTTAAATAGAGAGAATTATTTAATTTCTATTCGATTCGGTTTCTGATATCTAGAACTGTCGATTGACTGAGAAGAATTGGAACCGTTTTTCTAAGGGATTATGGCCCAAAGAGGATGTGTTATTTATCTTTTACTATTATATTATTTACAGACTTTATATTTCGATTGATTTTAATAATTTACTCTTAACGGTCAATTTTTATTAGTACTTTTAACAAATTACAAATTTAAAGTTTTTACCAATCGTCTGATTCGGCCCATAAACTAAATAAATTGACTAACTAAAAAATAATAATCAACCACTTCTAACGTGAACCAGGTTGATAACCAGAACGACCCCTTACATAATGATTCTGGTTCCGGTTCTTGAAAATTAAGAACCAATGGATCCGGTTCGTCCGGCTCCAGAACCGTGCCTACCCTTGGTTCCTGTCTTTTCAGAACCGTTGATTTTTAGTTTTCAATTTTGTCTTGATTTATGTGTCAAAATAGACGAATTTGGCCACGACTTATCAACCGAAACTTAAATTTTTACAATTATACAAAATAGTAACGAAAATCAGTCTACTGTTTGACTATTAACCCCTAACTGAAATATAAAGTTTGCATATAAATTAACAATAGGTTAAATAAAGTAATGTATTTCTTGGCGTTCATTCTTCAATTCACCCACCTTCAACTTCACACAAACCGAGGCACTTCTAAGACACGTAAAAGCAGTGCGGCACGCCAAAGTGAGATACGTGCGTCCCGCAGACCAGTTCAATTTCTAGCCAATTAATCACAACTTTTACAGAACTGAAACCATAATCGAACTGAATTCAATGGTCCTCGCAAAATTAAAACTAAAACCAAACCGATGACCATGGCTCTCGGCTTTTCGGCTTATGAGATATTCCAGGTCAAAAATGAACACTCCTGAACCACAACTTAACAACACAAAGTTAAAATTTTGTCTATTTACATATCAAACCGGCGATTCTCATTTCGGACCGATATTGGAATCTAATAAAGCTCATGATATAATTGTGGTAGACAAACGCTAGAGAAGATAGAGACCATTGAGACACATAAATGAGTAGATAATGACAAAGCAAAAACAAAACATCCAAAGCAATCAACAACAAAAGGAGTGTGTGTGCTTTGGAGTAATAAACTAAACAAAGTGGAGACTCATTATCATGAAAATAGACTCAAACCATGAATTGTATAAAAGAGAATGGGTTAGGTATGTGAATAGATCATTGGCTCTCCACAAAAACTAAAGTTGATGAGCCGATTTCCACCATACACAAACGCCAAAACAAGCTTCATATTTAGTGGGCGCCGAGATAAAGGCAAAGAAAAAAACACACACTCAACACCGAGATATGCGGCATTGCGATGGAAAATCATTAAGAGAATGATCTCAATGATGTCATCGAGTTCACACGTGTGTCTCGAGTCTTTCGATCTAAAAAAAATAGTAGAAAAATCAAAAAAATTATAAGTTGATATGAAGTGTATGTTAAAGTGGATGATTAACCGAGAAAAACGAACCAAAGTTATCTATATAACCGTAAAATATAGATTTCAATTTCTAATCTATACATATAACTATAGTTTATTTTATTGTTGTGTGAAAATTTAGAGTGTTTTTAACTTTATGATATTATAGCGAAGTGAATAAATTGTATAAGTTTTTAACTATATGATATCATATCATATGTAAGTGAATAAATTGTATAATTTGTTCAAAAATAAGATCTTAATGATTAATTGAGCTCATAAATCAGACCCAAAATGAATGCTCGTTATATTATAGTTTTATTCGGTTCTGATAGAAGAATCACTCGATTATTGTATCAGTTATTATATACCTGAATTTTTTCATCGGTCACTAATATGATTCTTTAATATTGGGTATCGGCTAGTATAGTTCAGTATGATTCTTATCCAACTAGACCGGATAATGTGTCTATAAATACCTTAATTAAATATGTAACGTGGATTGTCACAACTCACTTAAAAACAAATAATTTTTTTTTTTAATTTAGATATCTTGGGTGTAAATTTGACTGATAAATAAATGTATAAATATGGATAAGCAATGTAGTGATTTAAAATGGTGATGGGTCTCAAATCCCAACAATGGTTAGGAAATAAACCAAAAAAAATGGCAATCTTGATGCAATGAAACTATATAATAGTGGCATTGGCAATAAACTTGGAGAAAAAGATAAAGGTGAGTCCTTGTAGTTTTATTGTAGATGGTAATGAGCATCCAAGGTTTTGCAATTTCTACACTTTCTTCAAGAAAGACCGTCCATTTCATCATCACTGAACCTTTCTGCTGCAAAAGCTCTCTCCTTTTTTCCACTTCCTCGTCTCTGCAACAATCCTCTGCAACACCCATGATCCTGTAAGCCCCCCAAATCCTCGAGCATTGATTTTTTAATCAGATAGGAACAAACCCATTTCGTCCTCGTGAAGATTTCGTGAAAATGGGGCATTTTTGGGTGAGTGGAGAGGTGAAAGGTTCGGACTTTGACGGATTGGTGGGTGGGTTTTCGGTGAATTCTGGGTTTTGGGAGGGTACGAGGAATGGGTCGTGTTCGTCTTCTTCGTTGGTATTGGATTGTGAGAGGGGAGAGCTTGTGGAGGCTCAGGGGAGGGTGGAGCGGAAGGCGGCGGCGGAGAGGACGGCGGCGGCGCTGAGGAATCACAGTGAGGCGGAGAGGCGGCGGCGAGCTAGGATTAATTTGCATCTTGACACACTCAGGAACATAGTACCAGGTGCAAACAAGGTAATGTCTTTGATTGATTGGTGGTGTTTTGCTTATTGGTGCACAGTTGAGGTTTTTGGTGATTTGGGTTCATGCGTGTGTTCATATCTTGAATTTTGGGAATTAAATTTTGGTGTGTTTGTGAGAATTTGGATGGTTTTGCTTGAAATGGAAGTATGAGTTGAGTTGTGAAGTGTAAGGTTCCCTAGTGATGATTCTAGGTTTTGGTTGTTATTGCGAATTTGATTGAAGAGTTTGTGAAGTTTATATGGTGATTTGGTCAATTCATAACCTCTAGATGAAATTGTTGAGCTGTTATGAGTAATACTATGATCTAGTATTTGATTTTTTTTGGTGATTTGGGTGTATATATGTTTTATCTCTTGAATTTTTGGAATGAACTTTGGTTGCTTGCTTGAAAAGGAAAAATGTGGTGTTAAAAGGCTTAATTTTGATGGAACATGAGTTGTTGCTAAGGTTCCCTAGTGATTTTAGGTTTTGATTGATATTGCGAATTCGAGTGAAGAGTTTGTGAAATTTGTTTGGTGATTTCTTCAATTCATGACCTCTAGATGAAATTAGTGAGCTGTTATGAACTAGTATTCGATTTTGATGGTGATTGGAGGTATATATGTTAAATGTCTTGAATTTTGGTTGCTTGCTTGAAAAGGAAAAATATGGTGTTCTTGAGGCCTTTGTGTGGATGGAACATGAGTTGCTGAAACTGATTAGTGATTTTGAGTTTTGATTGTTATAGCAAATTTGGGTGAAGAATTTGTGAAGTTTATAAGGTAATTTATTCAATTTATAACATATAGATGTCATTAGTGAGCTGTGATTTTGGGTTTTGATTGTTATTCGATTTTTTTTGGTAATTTGAGTGCATATATGTTAAATCTCTTGAATTTTGAAATGAACTTTGGTTGCTTGCTTGAAAAGGAAAAAATCGAAAAATATGGTGTTTTGAGGCATTTGTTTTGATGAAACATGAGTTGCTGAAACTGATTAGTGATTTTAGGTTTTGATTGTTATTGCAAACTCGAGGGAAGAGTTTGTGAAGTTTGTATGGTGATTTCTTCAATTCATAACATCTAGATGAAATTATTGAGCTGTTATGAATGATACTATGATATAGGATTTGATTTCGATTTTCTGGTGATTTTGGTTGCTTGAAAAGGAAAATATGTCGTTTTTAGGCCTTTGTTTTGATGGAACATGACTTGCTGAAACTGATTAGCGATTTTAGGTTTTGATATTGCGAATTTGAGGGAAGAGTCAGTGAATTTTGTGTGTTGATTTCTTCAATCAATAACCTATATATGAAATTAGTGAGCTGTTATGAATAATACTATGATCTATTGCTCTTTGATGGAGTGTGTTATCAGATTTGCTTGGTTTTCTAGTTTTGTTGATGAGTTCATAACAATTTTATGGATGCTTGATTTTGCTGGCTATGCTGAAATGGTTAAATAATTGTGAAATTGGGTTCTTCACAGATGGACAAAGCCTCGTTGCTTGGGGAAGTCATCGGCCACCTAAAGGAACTGAAATGCAACGCTGCGGAAGCCACTAAGGGTTTCATGGTACCTACCGAAGTCGATGAGGTTCGAGTTGAAGAACAGAAGGAACTCAATGGATCCTCCTCTTGTACGATCAAGGCGTTTCTGTGTAGTGACTACAAACCGGGGCTCCTGCCTGATTTGAGACGGGTGCTCGACGATCTCCACCTGAAGGCAACGAGGGCAGAGATTGCAATGTTCGGGGACAGGATGAGGCTTGTTTTTCTCGTCGAAGATGCTGAGGCGCGAAAGTTTCTTGCAGGCTCTCTCTGCCAGGCGCTCAGGTCCGTTGTTGACAAGGCTTCGTCGTCGTCTTCGCATGACTTCTCTAACAAGAAGCGGAGGGTTTCGGTTTTCGATCCCCAAAGCTCGTTTTCAGCGGCCGATTCCTGGTGAGAGCGCGGTTTCTTGTTGATCGTTTGTTCCACGCCCTTTTCTGTTCATGTATGTGTTGGAACAGTCAGTGTTCTAAAAATTCCCGACCAGTCTATTAATCTGATTAATTCCCGATTAGTATATAGCTGAATATATAATGTACTTGACTGTCATGCTGATGAATGTGATATATAGAGTTATTTCATTGTATATGATAGAAATATATATTATCCTTGTGAACCTTTTCTGGGTTAATCTTAATCAAGGTTCTAGAATGACAGTAAAGTGACACTGAACATTTCTTAAACAGAGCTCAAATCTCTTAACTGCAATATGTGATCTTGTTTATTTAAACAGGAGGATTGAAGACTTATGTTCGATCTTTCTATAACATTAAATTTTTATGACAAATTTTTTTTAAGAGAATGATTCACCCTCTGAAAAATATTTTACAAAATAATTTGTTCTCAAAAAATTATGCCCCCGCCTCAATCAGAACGGACTACCCAAAAACTAATGGTAACATGGTAGATAACAGGTAATTGGACGACTCATTCCCATCCATGTCGCTCCATACCTGATTAAATTTAGTTTTTGTAAGGATAATTGTAGTAAGGTACACTCAATTAAAAACGTTTTATTCACATATTTTTTTGTCAGCAAAAGATGTATTAATGAGCTAGCATTTGAACCGAGACAGGGGAGCAAGTGCTAGAAAAGTTACAATACAACAAAATGTGAAAATTGAGAAGTGAAAATTAAGATTAATCTTCCCTCATGACATATTTTATAAAATAGTTCGTCCTCGAAAAATTCAATGTCGAGTCTATCAAGTTTTTGCGCATTTATTCCCTTTGGTCTTGCTCCTCTTGTCGTAATTGTTATCGGGACTATTGTTATGGAAGGCAAAAAAACGAACCTGATAGAGACATGGTATCCTGCGCTAATCGGAATGAAACAACCCAAAAACTAATAGATAACAGGGTGGATAACGAGTATTTTCGAGAGATTGGAGCAAATATGGGACGAGTCATCCCCGCCCCGCCCGTATCTAATACATAAACTTTTCAAATATATTTTATGATACATGCCAGCCTTCTTGACATGGAGCTATGGTTAGAATTGAACCTGTGATGTTCATTTCCATCACAAGCATATACACATATCCTTTTTATCAACAACTATATATGTGAGGATTGAAACCAACAATTTCATATTTATTACATGAAATTTCTGTCGCTTCATTCACGAGTCATAGAACCTACATATCACTATTAGTAACTCTCCCATCTTTTCATGGGTCTATTTACGTTTCAATCCATATGAGCAAACTTTGGTAAAAACCAAACACAATACGCAAGTATAGAATAAGATAAGATCCTAAACATAAACGAGATGGTGTATATAAAGAAGATATGTAGATTTATTGTTACGAAACATTTGCTCCTCATATTCACTATCAACTTTTTCCTTTAATAACGGCGCACAAACCGCCGTTTCACGGTGCGCCGTTACGTGAGTGACGGTGTACAATCAGTGTACGCCGTTATACTAGTAACGGCGCACATTTAATGTGCGCTGTCACAAAACTGACAGAAACAGTAACGGTAACGGGGACTAATGACGGCGCACAATAACTGTGCGCCGTTAGTATAGTGACGGCGCACAATAACTGTGCGCCATTACTATAGTGATGGCGCACAATAACTGTGCGCTGTTACAAAGAATTTTTTTTGTAAAAACTAAAAATTAATATTTTAATTAAAATATTAAATTTTAGTTTTTTCCATTTTTATTTTTTTGATAATAAATTTGAATTATAATTATAATTATAATTATTCAAATATTTACATCGGAAAGTAATAAACCATGACGACGGATCAGGAGGATCCCTATACCTATTTGGGTCAAATGGAGGCGCATTGGGATTTGCAAACCGTAACTGCTCCTTGAAGTATCGGAACATCATTGTGTGTTCAGCAAGAGTCTTCTTAGCCTCTGCAGCCGTCTGGTTAGCCTCTGCAGCCGTCTGGGTAGCCTCTTCGGCCCTCTGGTTAGCCTCTTCGGCCCTCTGCGTCGCT
>JAYMTP010006360.1:0-12181 GCA_036897365.1 Geranium brycei | reverse complement strand
ATGAGCAGGTTTTTTGCGGGTCGGGCACCCGCTCACAGTGAACGGGTTCAGGTGCGAGTTTGGCTAAAACCGACTCAAACCCAGCCTGTTGTCATTCCTGAACTCAACTTACTTCCCTTTCTATCACATCTAGTAAATCTAATTTTGTAATGTATATTAAATAAGTTTCGAAATCGATACGAATTGAAAATGTGTGTGTTAAATTATATTCGCATTAGGGTTACGGCCCATTAGGGTTAGCTCATTTATATTAGAGTTTTCTTTTCTCACATGAATTAGGGTTTCCCTATCCCTTCTATAAATAGAGGTCTCTTATACATTATAATTACACATCAATTCTATATCCCTTATTATTTTTATCAGTGTGCCTCAAACCGTTAGAGTGTTTTAAATTGATAACTGAATTATGTCTATATCTGTAATTTATATAGACGTGATTATTGACATTTATTTTAAATAGTATATACAAAAGTATATCTTGTTTTCCTTATTTGTATGACATTAGAATTAGTGACTTGATATTTATTATATCTGATCTCCGTTACTATACATTATAACATAAAAACGACATGCACGTGAATGATCGGTTATTTATCCAAAGTAAATAAATGAATTTTTTAGTTAAGTAAATAAATGATAGTAATTGAAAACTTGAAATAATTTTTTTTTTGAATTACAATTACATCATATCCCTAAATCTACAATTTAAGTCTTCTCCACCCTGTACACAACAGAATTCGAAACTCAGACATGTCCACTAATAGTGTGAGGCTCAAATAATTATTAATTAGTAACAATATTTTATTTTGTTAATATGAAAGAGTGCTAAAAATAAATTATATGGTTGATGATGATAGTGTCATCAAAATTGTGAGAGGTTTGGGACAAAACTTCCAAAAATAGAAGAGACAATATTGACCATACCAAACATCTTTATTTTCTTCTCTTGGCGTTACTCATTTATTTGATTGTTATTTTCTAAATTCCAATTGGCTCTCTGCGCCATTATGAGCTACTTATCATTTTTCTATGTTTGCTTCTATTAATTAACCATTTTATAAATCATAGGTCACTCTGTCAACGACACAGTGCTATTGTTTTTGTTGTCATGTGTGCGTAATCATGATTATTGTAATATTTATACTCATAAATTACTCCATTACAAAAAAATCATGAACATTGTTAACATATATTTATCCGGAGGAATTATCTATTTACAAATGGAGTTTTGCAAGCTTCTTGAATCGCAACTTTTCAACCTTTTATTTTCTCTGTGGCTTCAATTATCATCAATGTAATTTTGGTAATATTACTTGATGTAATTCTGGTTTTTGCTCCCTCCTTGAAATCATTAGTCAGTTATCCTCAATAATATTTCATATTGTTGAGAAAAAAAATTATAAATAAGTGTTAGTTTTAATAAATGTGTATTCCGATGAATTAATGGTCACGTTGATTTATAAAGTAAGTGCAAAACTAGTTAAAACTGTCATTCACTTGTATCTCAAGCGATCACCGAAGTTGACAATCATTGATCAAATAAGGGTATATGTTCTCCAAAATATGGAGATAATCTAACTCGCACTTCTCGTCGATGTATAGAATTAAGCTTAAACTTTATCGTCAGATCTGTAGCATTCGATACTTATTTGATATTAGAAGAAGGGCGAGCTTGAAGACAATGTGCCGAACTTCTTCAAAAAAATTGAAGAAATTGTGAAATTTCATTTATTTTATAAATAAATAATTAATTAGTCTTGATAAATATGTCAAATACAAATTCTTATGTCCATGCTAAATCTACTTTGGATAAAAAAAAAGAGTAATCCAAACAATTTCCTAAATTAAGGACAAAATAACATAAACGAGAATATATGTATAGATTCAGCTGGTGTGGGGCCACATTTAAGCTAGACCACAAAATCATGAAAGAAACTAGACAGCTGATGTTAAGAGGCCCCATTTATCATTAATCAATAGATGAGGTCACTTAATTATTGGATTTTCCTCCAAAAGAATCCACATATCAACACATGAATCCACAAAAAGATTTGATAGGATATTCAATCCAACTTCATTGCTTTGCTTTGCTAGTGAATAAATCAAAACATTTTTAATTACACATATTCAAAGTTCAAATTTAATGGAAGATGATAATAATCACCTTTGTTATACCTATAAGTTTTCTTGTTTTATCATTCAAGTAATTATAATTAACATATTAAAAAAATTAAGACAATGTCGATCTTCTGATAAAGATTATATTTTATTAATCAATATTATTAATATAAAATAATAATATAATTACGAAAAAAAATAATTTCATTAACTCGTAAATGTCATAGAATTGTTTTCTAATAAACGATTAGTTTTTAAGTGGGTCGATAGATAACATGATATAAAACATGATAATCTTTGGTACGCATCATTTAAACTTTGAAAAAAAAACATTTAAATAAAAGCATATATCAATATATACATACACAGTAGATGTATAAGTAATCATGCAATGTGGCACGTCATTGATATGGCCATGAAACGAGTCGCTTCATAGAGTAGCTTCACCACCTCTTGAAAGGTTACTCTCTCTCTCTCTCTCCTCTATACAACTTTCTCTCTCATCCAATGGACATAAACATTGGTTCCTCCTCCCACCATAAATACAACACTACAAAGACCTTAAAACTCATGAATACCCAAAAGGGTCTCTACTTATAATTCTATTTTATATCAGCAATAACCGCATGTGTGAGAAAAGATGTGATCTCGAGAGGAGGAGGAGGTGATCATGGTGATGAAGAAGGGTTCGTATTTTTATGGGTGTGAGGTGGTGGGTCCATTCATGGTGATGGTGGTGATGGAGGGTTGCACCATAGGGTTGACCATATTGACCAAAACAGCCATGGCCAGTTATGGCATGAGCCCTTTTGTGTTCATTGTTTACACTAATGTTGTTGCCTCTATCCTCCTCCTTCCTCATGCCTTCACTTCTCTTTCAGACAGGTTCCTATGAGTAACAACCTTATTATTAGCTACGTGTTATGTATATTATACCCATGATGTTTTTATTTAACTAACTCTATTATTGTTTTGCAGATCAGTCATGTTCACATTGCCTCTCCTTTTGCGCTTCTTTTTCATGGGTTTAACAGGGTTTGTTAATTAATCTCTCAATTAATATTCTTCTCATCCACTAATTTAAAAGTGTCATGCTCGATATTTGTTACATTAATAATTTATAGATCCACACCATGATTATAATTGAGAGTTCGAATCTTGTAAGTCACCTGCCTGAAAATAAATATATTGCGCGTAAAAATCTGATCAAAAAACAATATTTGATCAAGTAATAATAAATATATGATGTTATATATGAATTTCGTAATCTCAAAATATAAGGTTTTTAAAACTATTTATTCTTTCTCGTGAAAATATATGATTTTTTTCGAATGTTTAATAATAAAATTACATATTCATTTTAGAATTGTGCCATAATTTGAACCAAAGTATATAATAAAGAAGTAGACCACCAAGTTAGACATTATGACTTTATGAGTAAGATGGTGACTTGGTGAGTCCAACATGAAAATTTATTGAGATCATGTGGCATGTATTACCCTTTATAAAGGACTTTTGGGCTTGAATATCTTGATGTGATATTGGGCTCTTCTTTCATTATTTGGGCCAAGCCCACAATGATGGGTTTGGAGATAAATCTCTCTCTTCATTAACAAGCTATATTTTTGCAGGGTTACAATGGCCCAAAACTTGGCTTTTATGGGCCTAAGTTACAGCTCTCCCTACATGGTGTGTGCAATGGGCCTTTTGATCCCAACCTTCTCTTTCTTCCTATCCATCCTCCTAAGGTACTTTAATTTATATTTAACCAAAGAAATGATCACTCAATGTTCAACATAAGTAACAAAGAGATACTCATGTTTGTGATTGTGATGTCTTGAATTGGTTATAATTAGGAGGACAAAGGTGGGTTGGAGAAGCTCAAGCTTTTGGACCAAAGTTGTAGGTTCCATGGTATCAATCATGGGAGCTATGATGGTGATCTTCTACAAAGGTCCAGTCATAGAGAAGGCTTCATTGTCTTCAGTTCATGGTCAACAACATTTCATTACAAAGTTCCTAGTTTTCTCCTCAACAAACCATCAGTATTGGGTCCTTGGTGGTGTTTTGCTTGCATGTGCTTCACTCTCCATTTCAGTTTGGAACATCATTCAGGTACTTATACTATAATATACATACATGTCTTTAGGTTTTCTGTTCAAACTCGATCCACTCAAGATATTTAGTAAGACGTGAAAGAATTCATATCTGAATAGTCTCATATGTAGAAAATGTTCACTGTACCACCGCTTTATAGACGTCTTCGCCTTCACCTAGCATTTACGTTTTAACATGATATTAGAGTTTGGTGGTCGCTGATATCCTATCAGTTCAAATTTCAAGATGAGTTGGACATTAAAATTTTATACTCTTAGATACCCGTATTAAAAATAATATTAAATTAAATATTTTTTCAGATGGACACTGTCAAGAAATACCCGGATGTGATGAGAATAGTCTCTTTTTACAGCATCATTGGGACTATACAATGTGTGGCAGTCTCTTTGTTCTTTGAGAGAGACCCAAATGCTTGGAAAGTGAGGCTCAACAAGGATCTCCTTCTCATAGTTGTGACTGTAAGCAAAAACACAAGACAGCCTTAAAACTTTGGTG
This sequence comes from Geranium brycei, assembly GCA_036897365.1. NCBI lineage: Eukaryota > Viridiplantae > Streptophyta > Magnoliopsida > Geraniales > Geraniaceae > Geranium > Geranium brycei. The sequence continues at coordinate 7,450 of JAYMTP010006360.1, read as the reverse complement.
TTTCATATGTAACACCTTATAATTTGATATGTGTTGTTACAGGCAGTGTTTGGAAGCATGATTCGAACCCGAGTTCAAGTGTGGTGCATGCAAGCTAAGGGCCCATTTTATGTCCCCATGTTTAAGCCATTTGGGATTGTTTATGCAACCTCTTTTGGTGTTGCCTTCTTTTCAACCACTCTTCATTATGGAAGGTACATAACACTTGACTTCACTTCCATTTCAACTATGAATATAGAGAATCAATATTTCCTATAATATATTGTTATGTATATTGGAGTCTTGTGTCTAAAATATATAGGTTCAGTTAGGGTAGACATTTTAGACCTGGACCGAACCGAAACTAAAAAATCAAAATTTATGGTTAGTAGTTCGGTTTTGGTTCTTACATTGAGAGAACCATTTAATTCTGGTTCGATTCAGCTCCTAAAATCTAGAATCATCAATTAACCAGAAAGAACTGGAATCAGTTCTCTAATGAATTAAGGCACGGAGAAGATATGTTATATATCTTTTATAATTATTTTATTTACAAACTTTATATTTCGACTGAGTTGTAATAGTTAAAATTTAGCGTTCGATTTTCGTTAGTACTATTAATAGTTACAAATTTAAAGTTTGTATTTATCAATCGGGATCAAAATCGTCCAATACAACTCCTTAACCGAATAAATTGATTAATTAAAAAATTGAGAATCAGTCGGTTCCAACGGAGTAGAATTGAAAAATCAAGTTAAGAATCGAACTGGTCCATTACATATTAGTTTCAGTTCTGATTCTCAAAAATTAGGAACCGGTAGGACCAATTTGATCTAGTTTTGGAATCGTGCCTACCCCTAGATTTAGTCATCGTTATATAAAAAATTACAAGTGCCCTTTCTCGACCTGCACATGAATAAGAAAGTAAAGTTTCACGTCTAATATAGTATTACATTTGAAAAATATTTATTTTTTGTTTTATGTGCGGAGTTTCACGGAAAATAGATTCTCTCATTTTAGTTTATACGTGAATGCGTGTTAGGAGTTTCACATCTAACATAATATTATAGCTTGACGCTCCTATGGTCTACACCCCACAGGCCAAAGGTCTATTTTGTTGTTACACGTGCAAAGTCTCACGTTAAATGAATTCTTTTAGTTTTGCTTATACATGAAGTGGGTGTTCGGGGTTTCATACCTATAATACATGTACACTCTCAATTTGATTTACATGTAAATGGGTGTGAGAGTTCTATATGTAAAAGACGTTGTACATCTTAAGGATATTAAAGAGCCTCACTGATTCAAAATTTTAAGTGATTTGAACTTTAATGTATATATGTACAGTGTGATTGCTACATGTATTATTGGGATGGGATACTACACTTTGATGTGGGGGCAAATCAAAGAAGAGGAGGAGCTCACCAAAGAAAATGATTATATTGATGATGACAAGAAGGTTCCTCTCCTTCAAGAAGATTCAAAAGTCTAGCAACTCCATATCAGACAAAGGTGTCAATTGTTTTTCTTGATTAGCTAAAAGAGGATTTTATTAAAGAAAATGGGAAAGAGAAATTGATTCCCAAAATAGAAAAAGAAAACTCAAGAAAAACGGTATAAGAGAGAAATTAAAATAAAATCACAATACAAGGGACTGAAAAGGGGATGACATAAAACTCCTATGTAGCAGCTTATTGGAGCGAAGAAAGTTTATAATTCGTTTTTGACCACTTGTTCGTTGCAAGCAAACAGTAAAAGTGAAACCCAAAGGTGTCAATGATTGAGTCTAAGCCTTTTGTCTTCTTTCATTGTACCAGGTTGTTCCTCAGAGAGACATGCATGAAGCTCCTTCAAGCTTTATTATCATATATATGGAAGAGCTCTGCTATTCAAGTGAACATGAAGATTGTGAAGAACATAATGTACATTAGTTTGTTGTATATATGTGTTCTTGTGATTATCAAATTATGATGGAATCACAATCCAAGACTTGAAATGTTTTTAAAAAGGGTCTTTGAATTTTATTTCATTTTTGCAATTAAATTTGCCTTTTTGTGCAGATTTTTTGTTGTTGTCAATTATGGGTTTTCAATATTTTCACATTTTCTTTCATTGTAATAAAATTAACAATAACCATTATAATAATAATAATAATAATAATAATAATAATAATACATGTCTGTTCGTACCAATAATTTTGATTTGATATTGAAAGTTAGGTTAAGAATTTAAAGAGAGGACATAAAGTCTCCTCCATTGTTGATCGATTTTAAACATCACACCGTCCATGAATTAAATGTGATGACCCCACTCAATGGTCGATCATATATGAGATCTTGCATGTACTGTACTAGCAATTTATATGTATAAAAAATTAATTTTAAAAAAAAATTATTAGATACTTATTTAGTAAAAATGTTTTAAAAAATATTTATTTTGAGTGGGTTTATAGAGACCACGAATTTCACATATGAGAATAGGTGAGGGCAAAGCAAGCAAAACCATTCTATATAATATTTTTTTATAAACAAATTGTATTAAGATTTGAGCTCGTCTTTTATAAGTAAATTTATGAATTTTAAGAATTTGTTGCTCAGAGCAATTCTAACTAGAAATGTTATTTTAATGCTTATTTGATATTAAATAACTTTTTTAAAACATTACATTTGTGTTATACACTTTATTATAATCCAACTCATTTAAAATTTAGTTGTACACCATTTCTAATATTTTAATAAATGAAATATTAATTACAAGTAATAATACATTTAAATAACAAAATATGTATTACCTTGGAGTTGCTCTAGAAATATTATGTTGACGATGAATGTGTAATTCTATCCTTGATTCATTGATTGTGTACTTGTAATATCAATGTTGGTCCTCCCCCAACAAATATATGATCAAGATCATTATCAATTCATTGATCACTAATGTTAATTAATGAGGTGTTAATGCTGTACCTAATTAAGGTATCCTTTGTATGTATAGCTGATAGTACCATGAGCCTATTTACATAACTACATTTCATATTTCATTAAACTCAATCACATGATTATTATGTCCTCATTTAATTATGTTGAGATTCGTGTATTATCCATTTTTATATGAGGACACATATATACTATAATTAAAAATGTTAATTTTCTTTTAAATGACATAATTTCCTTGTACTAAGAATACAAATTTTCTTTTAAATGACACATATATACAAATTTTCTTTTAAATTTGAAGGGTTTTTTTTTCCAGATTTTTCACTTCATTTGTAACATACTGATTAACGGCCGAAAAAGACGAATTCACAGTAATTTCTTTGCAATAAACCTATGAGGGAGAATCTAATGAGAACCTCATCAGATCGTGAGAACTGTGATAACCATCGGAGGCACGCCACATGGCGAGCACGCTGAGCAGGCAGGCGCAGACACATGGCCATGAGCTTGCATGCGTGAATTTTTTTTGTTTTATTTACCAATTTCACGGCTCTCTCGTTACACAACTCCCCCAATATGGGTTCACTTATAGGGCATAGTATAAAACTTGGCCCATTGTCACATGAAAGCCCCTATATTGATCCTCACTGTTCATAATCATATTACAAAAATAAAATCATATGGTAAATTTGCAAATGTCCATTGAAAACAAAATGCATACTCATTACACATCAAATCCTTAAATCCCAATCAAGGAGATTGACTCATATTACATAACCAAAACAGATCACAACAAGTGCATCAGCAACAAGAGCACTGGAAAGAAGATGATCCAACACTCGTTATTTGGTACTTGAAGAAAAACACAGAGAAGCAACAATGGAGGTCACCATCATCATGATTATGCAGATGGGTTGTCCATGAGCACATACTCATCAACCTCCTTGAAGTTCTTGATAGCAAAGTCCCTGATCACGGTCGGGTCCGGAACTTCCTCATGAGCCTTCTCGTACACACACGACCACTTCACCTCGCTTCCCTCTCCCTTTGGGGTCACTGAAAATTCCCCTTTGAAGCTCTTGTAGTACTTCATCAGATCCTCTCCGATCACGCTGTACGCGACCCATTTCTTCACGTCATCCACTGCCTCGATCTTCTCCGTCGAGTTCTTCGCCAGCAAAGAGCCTGCAGGTGTGAGAATTAGAACCGGTGATCTGCTGCTTATAGCACAATATAAACATGCCCGAGATAATTGCAAAAACTATTTGTGGTATCCCATTTTTGTAAAGAGTGTTTGCGTGCTAAGCAGTGTTCTAAAAAACGCTATGCGTTAGTCGGACAGAAAGGACCTTATGAAAACTAATCAGAGATTAATCGAAAATTATAGAGGATGAATGTGAGGGATTAATCAAAAATTATAGATGATTAATGGGGGACTACTAATAAGAGATTAATCGGACAAGCCTGGGACTTTTAGAACACTAGTGCTAACTCTATTGGAACAACTTGTCGTTAACTAGTCTTTTTAACGACACAATTACAAATAAACTGAAAAGAAAAAAAAATACCCTTCAGATTAAAAGAATACATGTAAATATAGAATACATGTTTTTTAATTATTTTTATTTCATGGGCAACTATGTCATTCTGAAAAAATTGAAGGTCTTGACGGAGTTACACAAACTAATGTGGGAACATGTGTACACCATAAGATAGTGTTCTTACCAATGTTGTAAGAATCTCCGACATGTCTGGTTAATTTCTCGATTAGTCCCCAATTACCCCTCTATAATTCCCGATTAATCTTTTAATTAAATTAACTTTTCGATTAATTCCTGACTAATCTCCGATTAGTCTCTATAAGACCATCTCTGACCGGCTAGTGCCTAAAGTTTTCTGCATCAATGGTTTTTACCCGCATTTACATTGTTTTCGTTCACTTTGAAAGTAAACTATTGTGCTAATCCCTTCATTTCAATCAAGATCGAGCATAAAAAGGACTAAAACGAGGTAAAATGTGCAAAATCAACTACATCAATCACCTTCGGCGTATGTGATGTGGCGAATCGAGCCAGCGGACTTGCCATCGCCCTCGAGAACCTCGATGCTCTTGTAGTCGTGAGGGAAGGCTCTGGGGAAGAGATTGGTGGAGTCCCTGAGGGTTCCCCAGTACTTATCAGCATTCGACTTGAGCTCCACCACTGCCTCAATCTTTCCTGTATTAGCTGCCATTTTCACACACAAAAAGAGTTGTAATTGTAAGGCAACAGATCAAAACAAGTAGATTTGAGTGTGTGTTGGTGAACAAGACATTGAGCACCATTTTATAGGGAACAAACGAGCATAGGCGCTTCGGTTTCTGGATGTGAGGCTAATAAATTCACCACAACTGTGTTCACCTGCCATCCTTGGGTGCCATAACTACTCAGTCCTCCTAATCACTTCAATTCGGTTTTAAATGCTAGTAGGTCTACAACTACAATGTAACTTCTTGCCATTCCGTTCCAATTCATTTTCCAGATTCCTTATATTGTTGCCCGTGTTTCTACTGTTTATCGGTGAGCCATAAATTTGGGCTATTAACAACAGTATTCAGTGAAATTACAGAAACAATTCACTTCCACAAGGGATTTTAATAACAGTAGAAGAAAAAAAATCATTCAAGAAGCCAACATGCCAAGAACTCAAGATCCAAATACATCAAAGAAGGCAAGAACTACTAGTGTTTTGCTTATCTTCAACGAAAATACATTATTTTGTGGTGACAGATCCCTCAGCTTGTCCTTTTCAATGACCAGTCCGACTCGCACCTACTATTCATGATTTCATGGAACAGATGAGAAAATCAGTTGAAAATAGACACTTACACAACCTATACAACAAAGCCAGTTCTCCCATAATTTTCTAAATTTGAGGTCACAAAATACTCAGAAACTCCAATATTGTTATAAACTGATGCTTCTCAACATCAAGAACATGAAATTTATCATTAAACTTACAATGAGTAATCATGGTTGTGCGGATGATTAAGCCTGCTACGAATTTATAGACATGATAATTGATCTATCATTGAAATGCAAATTAAAATATTCAAGACCTGGGTGGCACGATTGGTTGCAGGTACTTGAGTAACAGGCATGTGATGTGAAATATTGAAGTTGAATAGCATCACCTTCACTCATGACCTAGACGCTAGTTTTAACTCAAAATCATTTTCTTGGAATTTGATGCAAAATAAACAAATTGATCAACAACCTGTACAGGAACGTGGGTGATGGAATGACAGAAAATGTCACGCCCTTCATCATCTTCGAATTCGAATATCTTCACATCTCAATCATCACAAAAACACTGCTCAAATTGCAGAGAGCTCAATTCACCTGAGAAATCAAAGCATCGTCCAATTCAAACACTCAGATCACAAAAGGCACTGCTCAAATCGCAGAGATCTCAATTAACCCGAGAAATCAAAACATCCTTCAAACAATTCAATCCTTCAAATCACAAAAACAAAAACACTTATAAAAAAAACTAAATTCACCCGGCAAATCAAAGACAGAGGTGCTAGGGTTTACCTGAGACTGAGAGCGGGAAAGACACGTGGCATGTGGTGGGGTCGTCTCAGGGGTCAACCTTTGACGATCCGCCTTCGGGCCTATTCAGCAAGAAACATAATGGGCCGAAATTGTCCGCAATACGGCCCATATTTTGCATATTTCAGAGCAACAAGATTAAGACAAACACCCTACTAAATCCCCTTATTAAATTCAATTATTTAATAAATTGTGTTATTATGCTAAATATTTAAAAAGTAAGTATCCATCTCTAGTTGAAAGTAAATTTTGCTGGGTGACTTTTACTGTACCCAATACTGTTTGCTACACTATTCCAGAAAAACTTGCGACTGAAAAAAGCCCATCCACATAGAATCAAACCCTCTCTCCCATTTCTCCAAATTCTCAACATCTTACATACTCAGCCAATGTTAATTTATTTCTTCTACAACCATTTGAATCATCTTTGAAATTCAGTATTTTCAAAAAAAATTGGTCTCTATGCCCATTTTATTAATTTTAAGAATGGCAACGGGTTGGGTTTGGGTCGAGTTTGACCAACCCGAACCCGTTGACTTCGAACGGGTGCCCGACTCGTAAAAACACACTCACCGTGAGCGGACGCTCGACCCGCAAAAGACCCGTTGGGTACAATTTTCTCCGAAATCGACCTAAAAATTCAAATATTAATTTAATTAACACTTCTTTTTTACAATACAAGCAATAAGATTAATATAAATAGATGTTATATTGTATTAATTTATGTTTTTTGAGTGAGTGAATACTTAGAATTTAGGTTTTTCATTTTTTTATTAAAAAGTTTATAAGAATATAAATTATATTAATGTATAATTTTTTTTTAAATTACTAACGCTTGCTTGACCAATTGGTTAAACACTTGATCTTGGGACTAAAGGTCCTGGGTTCGAGTCATTCTGTGGTATCTCACATTTGTTTCTAACTTCTGTTGGACCTCTCTCCCAA
>JAYMTP010006359.1:0-12181 GCA_036897365.1 Geranium brycei | reverse complement strand
AATTCACTAGAGACAACAATGCTTCTATCGAATTTGACCCTAATGGTTTTTCTATCAAGGATCTTAGGTCTGGGATGATCGTCCTGCGGAGTAACAGTGACGAAGATCTCTATCTTCTCTATCCTGTCACTCCTACATCCTCACAAACTGCTCTCCTCACCTCAACCTCGTTTTCATAGTGGCACAAACGGCTAGGGCATCCAAGTACTCATGTCATGAAATTCCTACAAAAGAACTCTACTATTTCTTGTACTAATCATCCTTCTACTCAGTTATGTAATACATGTCAAATTAGTAAGCATAAACGCTTACCTTTTAATGATTCCTTATGGACCTCACCAGTACGTAGTAGACTTGGTCATAAGTATTACATAGTCTTGGTTGATGATTTCTCCAAATACGTATGGACATTCCCTCTTAAATACAAATCTGAAACCTTCTCTAAGTTTATTGAGTTTCATAAGTTCATCTCCACTCAATTTGGAAAACTCATAAAAAGTTTCCAATGCGACATTGGACGGGAGTTCAATAATTCCCCGTTTCATTCTTTCGCCCGCTCCTCGTGTCCACAAACGTCCTCTCAAAATGGTAAGGTCGAATGCATGCTTCGTCGGCTTAATGAAATCACCTTAGCTCTCCTCCACCAAGCCTCTCTTCCATCTACATTTTGGGTAGACGCACTCCATACCGCTACTTACCTCCATAACATACTTCCAACTAAACTCCTCCAATATCACACAACTCTCTCAACTCTCTACCTTAAGAACCCATCTTACAGTCATCTTCGAACCTTTGGATGCCTATGCTACCCTAACCTCTCGGCAAAACGGTCTCATAAACTTGATGCCCGATCCACAAGATGCATATTCCTCGGTTACCCGTCTAACTTCCGTGGCTACCATTGTTATGACCCTTTCACTGGTAAATCCCACATATCTCGTCATGTCACATTTGAGGAATCTATCTTTCTGCTCTCGGCCAACACACCCATACCACCCCACACCTACTCCTTCCTCCAACATGACTCAGCTCTCCATGTTCAAACTCTATTTGACTCATTCTCTCCACCCACTTCTACTATCACTACTTCTTCCCCACCTCAAAATCCCCACCCCACGCTACCTATTCCTTCTATCCTACCAACCATCCGTTGTATGTGGCTGTTCTGCCATAATTACCATGCTAACAAGGCCCATCTGGTTGTTAATGGTAAGACACAACAAGTTGGAATCGACTGTGATGAAACCTTCAGTCTAGTGGTTAAACCTTAACCCAATACTTATACACATGTAATCTCTCACCATGAAAAGACAATAATATTAATAATATAGTTTCTCTCTACCCTATACTAGATTTTCTTTTTCATAAATTTCAATTACATTGCCCGTTTTCCCAACAAAACCATGGTGAATGAGTAGACATTTTATATTTCTACTTGTGGCTGAAAATGAAAATGGGAGAGAAATACATGATATTAATACGTACACGATGAACAAATTGAAAGTCACATGATAGAAATACTCATACACCAACGAAATATTCCGTTCCACTCTTTCAACCAATATATAATAAGCTATAATTTGTACATTTATTCATTCACTTATTTCAGTAAGTGTTGTACAACTAAAAACTAGTTATGTAGAGATGTCCTTCTAATGATTAATAGGAAATTAATCAAAGATTAATAAAAAGATAAATTTAAATAAAAATTAATTAATTGAGAATTACATAGGACCGATCAAGGATTAATTGGGACTAAAAGAGTATTAATAAGAAAAGTTTAAGAATTTTTCAAACATTGATCTCAAAGAACATTCCCTCCTTCATGGAACCCAAGGAGCTGTCTAGATCAAGGGTGCTCATGGATATATTTTATGGGCCAAATCCTAGAAAAGCTCGAGTGTACGGGCTCAAGTGAAATTGGGCCCAATATGAGTGGGTCACTATTTTCAAATTAATTCGGACTTCATGCTAATGATGGGTAATGCTCTCGCCATTTTAATTTTCCCAGCCAACACGAGTATTATGGTTTCTTGTATTTCCCCACCAACACAATTTATGTTTTAAAATTTTCACCTCAAACTTAGAATAATGAAATTTATAAGATTCGATTAAAATTTATGTGTGAATTAACTACATACCAAGATAAGTTGATATTCAATATTAAAATGAACCCGATCGTATTAATAAGAAAGAAATACAAATAATTATTCTCAACTATACGTCATTTCTATCTAACTACACCCAACTAAAATTTATGTCATTCGGTTACACTCATGTTTCATAAATTTTCATTGTGAATTTTATGAATGAAAAAATGATAAGTTTTAAAGTGGAAAGTCGAAAATACTCTAAAATTAAATTCTTACCTAAAGACATTTTCATCTTTCAACTTTTAAAATTAATATTTTGGTTCAAAAACTTAATAGATGAAAATTTGTGCAACTTGAATGCAGCTGAATGAACGAAATTTTTATTCGGTGAAAATGAGTGAAATTAGTATATAGTGGAATATATTTATTTTTACTTTTCCTTACAAATAACAATTAAAAGTCGAATTGAAATGTGAAGATAGTTAAGCAGCTTGTGATAAAAAAATGAAAGGTATTTCTGAAATTGGTGGGGTTCTCCTTTGTTGGGCATCTCAATAATGTAGAGTCCATACCTACTTTATTCTTTTATTTATTTGGTTGGGTTTACATCATATGATGCTCATTTGGAATTGTAGGGTTTGGTAGCTACCTTCTCTTCTCTCCACTATTTTTAGATCTTTATCTCTCTTTCCATTGCCTGCTCAAAATCAAATTACTTTTCATGGTTTTACACTCATGTACATTTTTTTCATCTTGCTTTCATATGACCAACATCAATTTATTAGACTAAATGAAGAGAAGAAATTATACAACCATCCCACTATGCATGTTTTTTCATAAATTATCTCACATTCTGCATATTCAAAAAGAAAAAAAATCTCAATATGTTTTTACTTCAACACTCCCCTTTATATTTATTCATACATAAAATATCATCATATCAACACTATGGAAAACATTCCAATAAAAACTGTCGGAGACGTGAGAATTATGAGAATCAATATGAGGACATCATGTGGCAGGAGGCCGAGTTCCATATTATACCCTATAAGTGAACCATGTCAGGAGACTGGTGTAACGAGATAACAGTGAAATTGGAAAAAAAATTATGCGCCTGCCAACTCAGCGCCACATGTCCGCACCTGCCAGCTCAATTCTAACGAGATAGGGAGGTTCTCACCAGATTTCTTCTCCTAATACTGTTATTGATAAAAGAAACGTTCATGTATAAAATAATGTCACACAAATTCCTTTATTATTATTAAATTGAATTTGACAGTACCCTCCTCAATTAAGTCTTTACTTTTTTAATATACTAATTAGTAAGCCCTTAATTATTTATTACATTTAATTGAATGTTATAACATTAGATACTTTTGTGTTTTGAATCTGTAACATTAGATACTTAGAAAAGTGAGTCCATGAAAATAAATTGTTGGGAAATTTAAGAAAAAAAAGAAAAGTAGATTAGCGCAGATGGACGGGTGAGATGAGAAGCACACATCCTTACCCAAACATAGAGCACAGAAGAGCACATCACGAGATGAAATGAGTCTATGAGCACACCCTATTTTTGTCCACTCCCACCGGAACTCGATAACTCGCAACTCACTGAGTTGACTCACCAAATATTATTAGTCCACCCCAACCCACCTTCGAAATTGAACCGTAAGAAAAGGGAAAGACAAAAAATCCTTCAATTTCAATACCTCTCTCTCTCTAGATTTTCTTCATTTGCTCAGCTGATCAGAATCGTCCCAGTCTTCGATTCTTCAACTCCTCCCATGGATCTGCCATTTTCCTCCTCCGAGATCTTCTGAATCATCCTCCGATTTCTGCGTTCAATTCTCGGAATCGGAATCGGAATCGGAATCGGGCGGAAATGAAGGTCCCTTGCTGCTCCGTGTGCCAGAGCCGGTACAACGAGGAGGAGAGGGTTCCTCTCCTGCTCCAATGCGGGCATGGCTTCTGCAAGGACTGTCTCTCCAGAATGTTCTCTTCCTCGCAGGACACTACCCTGCCCTGCCCTCGCTGCCGCCACGTCTCCGTCGTCGGCAACTCCGCCCACGCCCTCCGCAAGAACTTCGCCGTCCTCTCCCTCATCCACTCCAATTCCAATGCCGCCTCCGGTCTCGACTACGACTACACCGACGACGACGACGACGAGGATGACGACGACGACGACGACGACGACGAGTCGCGGACCCGCCGCCGCTTAAGCGGTGTTTCGAGCTCCGGCGGGGGGTGCGGGCCTCTCATCGAGGTCGGGCTGCACCAGGACCTGCGCCTGCTCAAGCGGCTCGGCGAGGGGAGGAGGTCCGGGGTTGAAATGTGGGGTGCGCTGATTGGTTCGGGCTCGGGGAGGTGCCGGCACCGGGTGGTGGTCAAGAAGGTGGTGCTCGGGGAGGACACGGATGTGGATTGGGTGCAGGGGCAGCTCGAGAATCTGCGGAGGTCGTCCATGTGGTGCAGAAATGTCTGTGCTTTCCATGGGGCTGTGAGGATGGAGGGGAGTTTGTGTCTTGTCATTGATAGGTGCTTCGGTTCTGTTCAATCCGAGATGCAGCGCAATGAGGGCAGACTTACTTTGGAGCAAATCCTAAGGTTTTGTTTATGCTTTTTTATGTTTGATGAAAGTGGTTTTAATTATTATGATGCTTAAGTACTTACTTGGGAACTGACAGTGAGGGATTTTGGGCATGGATTGACTGTTGAATACATATAAAACTAAATGGATTTGGGGTGCCGTGATTAGATGATAGTTGCTTTGGGTTATTAGATGAAGTAAATTGCAGTTCTACAGGAAGTTAAGATAATGAATTACCTGCACTGAAACTTCAGTTTGGAAAACAGAATAAAGATACAAACTTTTGCCATTCTAATTTTGTACTTGCATTTTCACATGAATTCTTACACAACTCCTGCATAGTTATGTGGTGCCAAGTGCAACCTGTCATGTATTTGATGTCTGTGTTGTTAAATATGTCACTATATTGTTTTTCCTTGCTTCTGGTCTTCTAATTGCACACATTTGACCTCTCCATGACACAAATTTCCGCACAACAGGTTACAAGGATTCGGTCTACAAATATTTTTTCTTTGATTTTCATGATTACTGGATATACATTTACTAGTCTGAAGTATATGGTGTAGTAAGGTTGGACTAATCAGTAATCACCAATGATTTTCATCATACAATCACTTAGTCAAATGATGAACTTTTACTTGTGTGGAAAATGGCTTGATTATTATTGTTGTAATGCAATGCATATGATCTGACCAACTAGATTAGGACACAGGGAACAGCCATTTGAGTGACAAATTTGTCCATTCCTCAGTAGTCAGTAAATGCCTCCTTAGATGAGGATTAATCTGTAGACATTTTTACTTGTTTTTTCCTCACTTATTTGCATAACCTAGCTTGCTCACCAAAGAATTTTGTATGACGATAATCTGATGAGGGTAGTGGTCGATGCTTTGCTGATAACACAATATTCTAAAGTTGAAATGCTATAATTAAGTTCCATTGTTGGAGGCTAGAATGTGCATACGAGGTCATGTTAGTCCTCTGCCAAGGGCTTATAACTGATGTGGGAAGTGAGAAGCTTAATACTTTTGACATCTACAGTTCTTCATTGGTGAAAGTGCGGAGCTTATAAAAATGACTGGATATTAGTTAGGCAATAGTGTTGCAGTTTTTATTTTAATTTTTATTCATACATTATTTTTGTTGCTATTTTCCCCCTTTCTTGAGCATGACAAAAACCATCTTAAGAACTAACAGTGTGGACTAATGAAGCATTTTTTTTGCGATGCTGAAATATCTCAATGGGTTTTAAAACTCTCAGTTTTTTCTGACTTTCAAACTCATAAAACATCTCTTAGTGCTGATAGGAGTCTGGATTTCCTTAGTTTTTCTCAGATAGGGAGTCTTAATGAAGATATTACTGTTAAGGCTCGATCCACCTAAAGCTTGGTGGCCCTAAGATGCTTATCAAGTGGCGATATGATTCTCATCTTTTATATGCGGGACACTAACGATTAATATTCTCAATTCCATGACTTGCAAACTCTGGTTCCAATTGCCAAGCTCTTCATTAAGAAAAGAAAGATATAATATATACATCTGAAACCTCCCTGATCATGAATAAAAATTTGGTTTACAAAGATTAGTGTATGAAAGAGCTGTAGTCAAAGATGAACTTTGCTACCTCGTTTTTTAGCCTATATTTTAGTTGGGGTAAGAGACATAAGTAGTAATTGAATGCCAAATTTGGTGAATCATTCCCACAATTTTCTAGATTATGCCGTGATCTGGCTATAACTTCCCATCTGTTGTATTCTTGGAGAGAAGTTGTGAATATTGTTTGTACCTTAAATGTATCAGTACCTTTTTCGTTCGATATAAATTATTGAGTTTCATGCTAGTGACATTTGGTATATTTGATGAATTGCTCTGTTGGCCAAACATTGCAGAATCATTTAAATGAATTAAAAAGCTTGAAATCACCTGAGATGAATAAGCCACCAATTCCATTTATTTTGAATGGTTTTGAAAGGATCTCATTGCCCCATAATATCTTAGATGTTCATAGGATTCGTTCTATTGGAAATTGTCTTCCTTTGTAATGCTGATCTTGCTTAGATATCTTCAAAGTTGAGAGAGGGGAGATAGGGGTATTTATTTGTAACTCACAATTCAACTGAAGAGCTAACTTGTAATGTGTGATCCATAAATTCAGTCTTATAAAAAAAATTCAGTCTTGTTAAGTTCAAGGTTAGGAGAAGAGAGATGCATAATTTGCTGCTAATAGATGCAAAATCTTTGGTAAAGCATGCCGAATATGGATTTGGATTTGGATGCATTCAGCTTTATTTGACTATTTTTGTTTGCAGTGTTTCAGAAATTTCACATTAGTAAAGATGAGAATTTTCTTTGGCTATCAATAGACTACTTGACTTTCCCTCTGTGTATTTGAATCATCACTTGTGTTACTATCTGATTAATGGATATCGGTTGTTTTACCTAGATGTATTCTGTACCTGAATCTTATACATTAAAGTTGATAACTCTTAGCTGACTATAACTCTTGTCTTGACATGGTGAGTGTTTGAAATTGTAGATATGGGGCTGATATTGCACGCGGGGTTGCTGAACTGCACGCGGCAGGTGTTGTTTGTATGAATATAAAACCATCCAATCTTCTTTTGGATGCTAGTGGTCGTGCTGTGGTTTCTGATTATGGTCTAGCTGCAATTCTGAAGAAACCTTCTTGCCGGAAAGCTCAATTGGAGTGTGATTCCTCAACTGTTCATTCATGCATGGACTGTACAATGCTTAGCCCACATTATACAGCTCCAGAAGCATGGGAGCCCGTCAAAAAGTCGTTGCATCTGTTTTGGGATGATGCAATTGGTATATCTGCGGAGTCAGATGCCTGGAGTTTTGGTTGTACATTGGTGGAAATGTGCACCGGTTCCATTCCGTATGTGGTTTAGTTATTTATTTACTACATAGCTATTTCTTTCCCTTTTATTTTTTGTTTTGTATTTATAATTATACCTTATGGAATTGTTAGTAAAGTAAATAATCGTTCTGCAGGTGGTCTGGTTTAAGCACAGAGGTAATTTATCGAGCTGTTGTCAAGGCTCGGAAACTGCCTCCACAGTATGCAAGTGTAGTAGGTGTTGGAATACCTAGGGAGTTGTGGAAAATGATTGGAGAGTGCCTGCAGTTTAAAGCATCAAAAAGACCAAGTTTCAATTCAATGTTAGCTACATTCCTCCGACATTTGCAAGAGATACCACGCAGCCCCCCAGCAAGCCCTGAAAAGTAAGGGGAAAAGTTATTGTTTCAAAATTTTTTCTTGCTCATGGAATTTGACAGTTTTACACTGGCTGTCAACTGGTCCGTTTTCCTCCTAACGCTCTTTATTGTACTTTCTGTGGCATGGCCTTCATTGAAGTCATATTTCTCTTACTCTTAGGCAAGACTATGACGATTACATGTCTGTTCTGGGAGTTAGTGTTTTGGGATATACAATTTTGTTTTTGGTTTGATTGAATAAATTCTCCATTTTGCATGTATAAACACAGTGACTTCGCTAGATATCATGGGTCCAGCACGACAGAATCAATTCCAGCACCAGATCTGGGGGTTAGCCAGGATAACCCCAGCCGTTTACATCGGCTTGTGTCTGAAGGGGATGCATGTGGTGTTAGGTTAGTTCACTTTGGTACAGATATGCTTGTTCTAGCTTTCTATATAGTGCAATCTTTTATACCTTAATTACACACTTCTTACTGTCATAGAGATCTGCTCGCAAAAGTTGCTGCATTTGGTAGCAACTCAATATTTTCACTCTTGGAAGCACAAAATGCTGATGGCCAAACAGCTCTCCATCTGGCATGTAGACGTGGTAGTGCTGAACTTGTTGAGGCTATTTTGAAGTACAGAGAGGCTAACGTGGATGTTCTGGACAAAGATGGAGATCCTCCACTTGTTTTTGCTTTAGCTGCTGGATCCCCTGAATGTGTTCGTGCTCTCATCAAAAGAGGTGCTAATGTCAGATCTAGGTTGAGGGATGGCTTTGGTCCCTCTGTTGCACATGTTTGTGCATATCATGGTCAACCTGATTGCATGCGTGTATGTATTTGATTGGTTGGGCGAGTGTTCCTTTTCCCGTTTCTTAAAGGTACCTCTTTTAATGTTAATTTAAATAATATCAGGAGTTGCTATTGGCTGGAGCTGATCCCAATGCAGTGGATGATGAAGGAGAATCAGTCCTTCACAGAGCCATTTCCAAGAAATACACTGACTGTGCTCTTGTATTATTGGAAAATGGAGGATGCAGATCGATGGCTGTTCAAAATTCAAAGAATCTTACGTAAGCATGCTTTAATTTTTTGTGCGCTATAAATATCATAATGAAGATAAATTTATGTAAAAGAGGGAATGCCCTTCTCTTATATTTAACCTTCCTAGACGCCATAACCTTACAAATTTGATCCATGGCCTCTAATAAGCTGTACAAAAAGAAGTGACTTTAGGAGTCAAACCTAATTATTCAACTGACGGGAAACTTCCAGTGGGACTTGTTCAAATATGCAATTTGATTCTTTTTATGTTCTAAGGTCCAAGCAAACAAGCACTAACCAACAAAGCTCGTACTAGCCAAGTATTTGTTTCTACATTTACATTTGCATATATGAGCTCTTTGCATGGGGCTCAATGCCATATTTGAATCCTAGCCACTGTTACACGAAAATATTATCAAACAGTTCCAACACAAATACCACCTCCAGATTGATGTTTCAATTGAATTCTCATCTATTTCATCTGCTTAGATGAAAATCGTGCAATTACTACACAACCGGTTGTTTTAATCACATGCTGACTGTGAAAGTCATAAAGAACCTTGGAGATCTATACAACCTATTACTTTTAAGTTTTCCAGGGAACACAAGGGTTCTCTAAAATTTTGCTAGGGGATCACATTGGACAGTATGCAGCCTTAAGTCTGGGGATGTGTGGAAAACATGTTAATCCAAAAGTTATTCTTTCAATTAGTGGTATTTGAGATTCATCTTGAAGCACTGAAACTTAGCCCTACACCCATTCTAATGGCAGCTTTACCCATTTTTTTCTTATGTAAATGCCAACTTCCAAATTCTTGATGTTAAAATGTCTGCATTGATTTGACCATGGACTACTTTGATTTTGAAATATTATGATTCCTTAAACATTAGTATAATATGATGGAGAATTATAAGTAGTCAAAATAAAATTTCGTTCATTTGTATTACCTTAACCATATGGTTGTAGCTGCTCTGTAAAAAGTTCTTCATTCTCTGCATGAGTACCATCTAGTAGTTGATGTCTTGTTGCCCCCATATCTAAGCCAAGTGGCAGATCTCAGAGTGGAAACCTAGCTGTTGAGTTATGCCTGCTAGAATTTGGATGAACATGATCTCCTGTTTTGACCAACATGAAAATGGAAATGCATGTCCTATGTGAATGCAGTATAACTTTAGTATATGACTGTCTAAGCTGCACCTTTATTATTTTAACCATGCTACAGGCCGTTGCACATGTCTGTTGCAACATGGAATGTCGCTGTTGTCAAAAGGTGGGTTGAACTTGCATCACAGGCAGAGGTTGCTGATGCTATTGATATACCAAATCCAGTTGGCACAGTGTTATGCATGGCAGCTGCAATAAAGAAAGATCATGAAACTGGTAAATCATGAATCATGTAGGCATGCATGCTTTATATTGGTGGCAACTATTGAATTGAAATAGTGGCAATTTTTATTTGTGTTGTTAATGCCTGCTTTTTAACCGATTTCCGTGTTATTTTAATTGCAAGTTGATTACCTTTTTAACCAAAATTTATTTTTTTGAGTTAAATAATCATGTTAAATGCTGTGGGTGCTATTGTTAAAGACTATAACTTCTATAAGATTATGGTTAACACTGTCATCATTGAACGTTTAAGAGGCTTCTCTCTTTTCCTCGTCTTTCATCTATTGATTATGTTTCTTTTTCTCATTATTTATATGGCTAGAGCCTGTCATATATGCCACTGTTTTTGTGGTTGCTGCCTTTTGTTTGCTTCAATAACAAATAATTTGATTTTGTTTCAAATGTTGCTTGTAGAGGGTAGACAACTTGTGCAGATACTACTTGCTGCTGGAGCAGATCCAACTGCTCAAGATGCTCAGCATGGGCGAACTGCTTTGCACACTGCTGCTATGGCAAATGATGTGGAGTTGGTGAAGGTAAGCTAGATAATTGTGGGCACTGACCATTTATTTCTTGTCAATAAGTAAGAACTGACTCTTACGTGCATGTTTTGCGTTAGCAACTTGAGATCTGCTGTCTTTTCTAGTTCTCACAGTTAAGTTTTTATTTGCATTGTGTTGAATAGATTATTCTTGATGCTGGAGTCGATGTAAATATCCGGAATGTGCACAATACAATACCACTCCATGTAGCATTGGCCCGAGGAGCAAAAACGTGTGTTGGGCTGCTTTTATCTTCTGGTGCAGATTATAATTTGCAGGTTTTTCTCATTCTCAATTCTATTTATAGTTGTGCAGATGGTTACTTAATGCCATATTTATGATGATTATTTACCATATATTATGCATATATGCCTGGTTAATCTGTTACACTGTTTAAGTTGCTTCGTTTAGGATTGAGGTTCGACAATTAAATGAACTTACCATATAACTAATTCCCACAATGGTACCAAATTGATCAACTCCGTCACAGTACAATCTATTCCGTGGACTATGCAATATTCTGCCTGTGATAAATAATTATCTGCTTCAATGAGCCTTAGTATAATTGAAAACATGAAGCTCAAGGAAATATAGAAGAAAACATAACTGACAATAGCTAGTATTTACCTTACATTTGATGTAGCACGTGCCAGTATTGAGCTTCTGGTTATGCTGATGCTGTACATGTGGCATTTTTAGCCCTTTAGGTTGTGGGGTCAAAGTGCCTGGATATAGTAATTGATGACAATATTTCTATATTTCCTTGAGTTGTCAATCTTGTTTAAAGAGGAGAAGACCAATGCCTTGACACTTCAAATGTATGAAATGAAAGATTCCTTTAAATTTATCTATTTAGGTACTTCTTCAGAGAAGTCTTTTCTTTATAGCAGCAGTTGGAATTCATGATTAGTCGGCTTATATATGTTCACTAGCCTTCTAAATTGTCTTATTTCAACGACAACAAAAAGCTTTCTAAATTGTCTAAATAGAACTTCATACTCCTATCATATACATGTAAGCTGTCTGCTATTTCCTTCCCACACTTTTGTCTTTCCACAATGGAAATGTCTGTCATGATTTGAATCTGATTTTTAGTGAAGCTGGGAGGAAGGTGAATGTGTACTTTGCTTGCCCCTTTACATATTGCTGTTTGCTAGAAGCAAATCTCTTATTTATGCGTTCCTCTTACTGGCAATGTCTTTGCTAATCATCATCAGGATGATGAAGGAGACAATGCCTTCCATATAGCAGCAGATGCTGCAAAAATGATACGTGAAAATCTTGATTGGCTCATTGTCATG